>ML373249.1:0-176855 GCA_005239525.1 Nicotiana knightiana | reverse complement strand
GTGGTACTGACCATTTTCTTACTTTTGAAAGAAGACCTTACCTGCTTCCCCCTGGCACATGCCTCACAAACTTTATCCTCCTTGAACTTAATGTTAGGAAGTCCTACCACTAAGTCCTTAGAGACTAGTTTGTTAAGCTGAGTCAGACTCGCATGACCAAGTCGTTTGTGCCACAGGAGGGGATCACTGTCCAACACACTTAGGCAAGTGAGTTCATTTTCAGACAGTGTGGACAAGTCTATGACATAGATATTATTCATTCTCTTTCCTTGCAAAAAAATCTTGTCAGTAAGCAGGTTGATCATAAAACATTTTATGGAAGTGAAAGCGACAAGGTTATCTCTGTCACACAGTTATGACACACTAATTAGGCTATATTTCAAGCCATCTATCAGGTACACATGTTCTATTGAACGTGTGTCATCTTTACCTACCTTTCCAACCCCAATAATTTCACCTTTCTTTCCGTTTCAAAAGGAGACATTCCCTCCTTTGAGGTTTTCAAGTGAAAGGAACTGTTCCTTGTTCCCTGTCATATGCTTAGAGCAGCCACTATCCAAGAACCAAATTTGGTTGCTTCCTTTCACTCGTACCTACAAAAGGAAATCAGGGGTTAGTTTTAAGAACCCAAACTAGTTTGGGTCCTTTTCTATGAGAGAATGGATGAATCAAATTTTTCTGGTCCAATTTGGTAGCCAATTTTTTTCTGACAAACCTCTCATTTTTTCGACTGGCCTGCACTTTTGCAGTACACTCATATTTGTAGTGGCCAGTCTTACCACAGTCGGTGCGGATTTTATTTTCAGGGAGAGTGAGATGCTTGCTTTTGGGATCCCACTTAGGCAATTGACTCCCAAAACCAAGCCGTCTCCGGTTGCTACTATGATTCTCTTAAAGCCATGTCAAGGCATCAGAGGATTTATTCCATTTACAAGTTCTATCTAGTTCATGTTTGACTTTGCCAAGCTCTTTTTTAAGTGATCTTATATGTTCATCCTTGGGATACATTTATCTATTAGTTTTACCAAATTTTCCTCTAGCATGACATGAGAGTGATCAACAACTTTTTTACTGGATCCTAATCTCAGTTTTAAGTTCTCATATTTCAGTTCTAGAATCTCAGTCTCATGTGGATGAACCTGGTTCAACAAGACAGTATTTTTCTTTTCAGATTCATTGACTCTGATTTCCAGGTTCATGCACTTTGCTTTTAGCATTGCACATTCTTTAGATAGTTGATCCTTCTCTTTGGTTGTTTCCTCAGAACCATCTATGAAATCAAGTAGCAACTTAGAGAGTTTTTCCTTAGATAGGAACTTTATTTTGTTTTTAAGATGGGAGATACTTACCTCTAGTTCTTCATGTGATTCCTCATCAGATTCTCCAATTGCCATGAGCACCTGATCTTCAGTCTCCCATCTTCTGATTCCTCATCTGAACTTTCTCCCCAAGCAGCAACCATAGCATTTGTTGAGGTTTTCTTGGGTTGGACCAGTTCCTTCTTCCTGTTCCTTCTTTCATATATCTCCCTTTTCCATTATACTTCCCACTGAGGACAGTTTTTGATGAGATGGTCAATCTTACCACATTTGTAGCATCCCTCATTGTTTCTCCTTTATGGAGATTTTGCTTTGTTGTAGCTCGTCTAGAGATGCCCTTCTTCCTCATGAGAAAGTTTCTGAATTCTTTGGTAATCATGGCCATCTCATCTTCCTCCAGATCTGCTCCCTTAGTGATTCTTAGTGCTAGACTCCTCTCCTTCTTTGGACCATCCATCTTCATTGTCTGCCTTCTCAGTTCATAGGCAGTGAGGTTTCCAATCAGCTCATCCAATCTCAGGGTTGCCATATTTTTGGATTCCTGGATAGCAGTGATTTTGCTTTCCCAGGAAATAGGCAAGACCCTTGTTAGGATCTTCTCAACCCTGTCCTCTTCAAGAATGACTCTTCCAAGAGACTTCAGTTCATTAGTCAAGGTTGTGAACCTTGTGTACATCTCTTGGATAGTCTCTCCTTCTTTCATAGTGAAGTTTTCATACTGAGAGTATAGTAGAGTACCTCTTGACCTTTTTACCTGAGGTGTTCCTTCATGGGGTACTTGCAAGGTATCCCAAATCTCTTTGGCAGTGGTGTAACTTTGGATTCTGATGTACTCGTCTGGACCTAGTCCACACACTAGCCACTTTTTGGCCTTTGCATTCTTCTCACATTTCTTCAGATCCTCAGCAGTGCAGTCAGCTATAGTCTTCGGTACTTCTACACCTTCAACAATCTTCTTCATGGTGGCTAGAGGACCATCAATGACTATGTCCCAGAGTTCATAGTCTTCTCCAATCAGGTGTTCCTTCATCCTATTCTTCCACCAAGAGTAATAATGGCCATTGAAGAGTGGTGGCCTTGCAGCTGATTGACCCTCCCAGTTTCCAGGTGGTGCACTCATCTTGATCTTCTCCAAGGTGTTAGCATTTCAAGGATAACTTGCTCTGATACCACTTGATGTTTTAGACGTCAATACTATACAAANGGAATAATAAAAGCAGTAAAGTAAAAACACAGAGATTTTTACGTGGAAAACACCTAGCTCAAAAGGTGAAAAAACCATGACCTACTCCTCAGTATGATTTGCTCTAACTCTTCACTAAAACTCTGAGCCAAACGGACTTACAAAATAAACTCTTTTGTAATCCTAGGACTAACTCTAATCCCTTCGTAGTAACTAGCCTCTAGCTAATTTCTACAAGCTTCAAGTTAACTCTAACTTGAACAATGTGTACCTATTACAATTGCTTATATGAAAAAGATGCAATATTAAATCGCCTACTACAACCAAGAAGACTCAATGACAAATAGACGGAACTGGTTCTTCTAGCTGGTCTGTAGACTTTGTATCGCACATCAATTTTGCTTGCAAAATCTCTGGGAATTTTGCTTTCAGATCTTGATTCACTTCTGCACTTGTGGTAATTCAAGTAAGAATACTTCAATTATTTATAGAGTCAGTTGTTGAGTTTGTCATTCAGTTCTGGTACAACTCTTCCTAGGAGAAAGAGTTCGTATTAAACTTAACTTCCTTCCTTCGTTACTGTCCTTGCTGAATTCAATTTGCAACCTTTTCGCATTAGGAGACACTCTATTTGTTCATTGATACTTCATAATCACATTCATCTCCTATGCATATACGGTTCATGTGCCAACGCGTCAGGTCAAGTATGTGTGCTCTGATGGACCTGGTTCAACTGGTTAGACATTTGTCAATTTTCAAAACTATGCAGTGACTTGGGTCAACAAGAAGATCAGCGGAAATAAAAGTGCAGAAGAAATATAATCTAACAACCTTTTCAAATACTATCACAAAACCCATAATAACAACTCCCAGAACTTGGTGTCACACTTTCACGGACTATCTACAAATACTACAAATAAGGGGTTTGAACAAAAGTAAATACATCTGTTTCTGAAATGTCTAGAACATAATACAAATGAAATAGAAGGGAACGCCAAGGCCTGCGGACGCCTGCAGGACTACCTTAGGGTCTCCGACTGGACTAAAGGCAGCCTCCTAGCTCTAATGTCCAAAGGGTCCTGTACCGGGATCTGCACAACAAAAGATGTGCAGGTGTAGCATCAGTACAACCGACCCCATGTATTGAGTAAGTGTCGAGCCTAACCTCGACGAAGTAGTGACGAGGCTAGGACCTGACAATCAAGACAACCTGTGCAATTTAATAATATCCGGAAGAAATAATAACAACAAGAATAACCAGTATGTACAAGGTAAAAGGGGAACCATGATGGGGAAAAGCAATATCAGATAACAGAAATAACAAAATAAGACAACAATTCAATTGTCTAAGTAACAACAGGAAATAACAATCACAGAGAAAATAGTGCACGACATCACCATTCGTGCTTTAAGTCTCATCCTCACCAAATAATAAATAAAAGCAAGTGCACGACATCAACCTTCGTGATTTTACTCTCATCCTCACCACATAATAAATAGAAACGGCACAGCATGACCCTTCGTGCTTTTAGTATCATAACATGGTGTGGCATCACCCTTCGTGCTTTTACACTCTCATCCTCACAATAATCAATACATAACATCACCCTTTGTGCTGTACACTCTTCAGCACAATAATCAATACACAGCATCACCCTTCGTGCTTTACACTCTTCCTCACCCAAACAATATCAATAACAAAAGTTTGGCAAGGAAAAATCAACAATGTGAATCATAAATCATAACATCTCGGCAAGGGAACAACAGTAAAAATATCACTATCCCGGCAAGGGACACAACTATAATCAATCTTGCTGAAGTACATATCTTTACATAAGATTCCTTAACCGAACAAATACTCAACAATATCCATTACCAAGAAATTCAATCGAATGAACAACCACTAAAGTGAAATTCAAGCTATAACATAGTAAATATCAATGAAAATCACAAAATTCATAATTTCCGACTCACGGGCATGCGTGACACAAATGTATAGGTACTCGTCACCTCACCTATACGTGGAACATGATATAAACACTTATTCCCTCAAGCTAAAGTTAGGACAGACACTTACCTCGACTTCCACGACCAAAATCAAGCCTCAATAACCACTTTTCCTTTTGAACTCGACTCCAAATCAATTGTATCTAGACATAATTGACTCAATAACATCAATATATGCTAAATAATTCAATTCCAATACATTATTATAGATTTCCTATCATTCTTCCCAAAAAGTCAAAAATTGATCCCCGGTCCGCATGGTCAAAACACGAGGTTCAGACCAAAACCCGATCACTCATTCACCCACGAGCCCGAATATGTATTTAGTTTTGAAATCCGACCCCAAAACGAGGTCTAAATTCTAATTATACAAAAAGCCCTAACTCTACCCAAATCCCTAATTTTCTACCCTTAACAACATGATTTAGGCCTAGAAATCTAATGGGTGTTAATGGAATTTGAAGAAAATGAGTCTAAGATTACATACCTATGATTTTTTAGTGATGTTTTCTTTCAAAAATCACCCAAATTGGAGTTTAGAAGAAGAAGTTATGAGTTTTTGGTTTAATCCCGTATGGGTTCTGTTTTAAAATCACTGGGCACTATTTAGTCCTATGTGTTCGCGACAGAACCTATTAGTTACCCTTCCCCCACCCTACGCGATCGCAACCTCAATGGTGCGTTCGCATCCCCCTGTGTGCGTTCGGGTAGAGCAAAGATCATGTGCTCCGCATTCGCACCAGGTGTAATGCGTTCGCGCAGTACTAGCCAACCCCCCTCCCCGCGTATGCATTGCGTTCGCATGGAATCCCATGCGTTCGCATAGGGCAAATCCTTGGACACCAGCAACAGCAGTTAAACACCAGATTTTTTACTCTAAAAATACCCTGACACCTATCCTAAAATCACACGAGCCCTCGGGGCTCCAAACCAAATATGCACATAGCCTCAAAAACATCCTACGGACTTACTCATGCGATCAAATCGCCAAAATAACATTTTAAACAAAGAACTTATCATAAAAATCAAAGAAAACTTCCAAAACTTTCAAAGTATCAAAATATACTACCGTGGGTCCGAATCATGTCAAATGACCTCCGTTCGTTACCAAATTTTACAGACATATCATAATTATCATATTGAACCTGTACCGGGATCCAGAGCCAAAATACGGTCCCTATACCATAAATTTCAAATATAACCAAATTTCCAAAAACTCTATATTTTCAGTAAAACAATTTCTTTCAAAAATTCATTTCTCGGGCTTGGGACCTCGGAATTCGATTCCGGGCATACACCCAAGTCCCACATTTTCCTACGGACCTTCCGGGACTATCAAATCACGGGTCCGGGTCCGTTTACCCAAAATATTTACCGAAGTCAACTTAAATTCAATTTTAAAGGCAAAACTAGCATTTTCCTCAAATTTTCATATAAAAGCTTCTCGGTTATATACCCGGCTGCGCATGCAAAACGAGGTGAAATAAAAGGAGGTTTTCAAGGCCTCAGAACACCATTTTGACTTATAAAAATGTGAGATGACTTTTGGGTCATCACGTTCTCCACCTTTAAAACAATAGTTCGTCCTTAAACGAACATAGAAAATTACCTGAATCAGGGAAAAGATGGGGATAACGTCTCCGCATATCGGACTCGGACTCCCAGGTAGCTGCCTCGGCAGGCTGACCTCTCCACTGGACGCGAACCGAAGGATAACTCTTCAATCTCAACTGACAAACCTGTTAGTCTAATATGGCGAGCGGCTCCTCCTCATAGGTTAAATCCTTGTCCAACTGGACACTGCTGAAATCTAACACATGGGCTGGATCTACGTGGTACTTCCGAAGCATAGACACATGAAACACTAGATGCACAGCTGATAAATTTGGTGGCAACGCAAGTCTGTAGGACACTTCTCCCACTGTGTCAAGAATCTCAAATGGACAATTGAATCTAGGTCTTAGCTTGCCCTTCTTCCCAAATCTCATCACGCCCTTCATGGGCGATACCCGAAGCAATACCCGCTCCCCAACCATGAATGCCAAATCACGAACTCTGTGGTCGGCATAACTCTTCTACCTGGACTACGCTGTATGAAGTCTATCCTGAATAATCTTAACCTTATCCAAGGCATCCTGCACTAACTCCGTACCCAACAACCGAACCTCTCCCGACTCAAACTACCCAACCAGCGACCGACACCGCCTACCATATAATTCCACATAAGGAGCCATCTGAATGCTAGACTGATAGTTGTTGTTGTAGGCAAACTCAGCTAATAGCAAGAACTGAACCCAAGAGCCTCCAAAGTCAATGACACAGGCTCGTAGCATATCTTGCAAAATCTAAATACTACGCTCGGACTGTCCGTCCGTCTGAGGATGAAATGTTGTGCTCAACTCAACCCTCATGCCCAACTCACGCTAAAATGCCCTCCAGAAGTGCGAGGTAAACTGCGTACCTCGGTCAGAAATAATAGACACGAGCACACCATGAAGGCGAACAATCTCCTTAATGTAAATCTCTGTCAATCTCTCCGAAGAATAGGAAACTGCCACATGAATCAAATGTGCTGACTTGGTCAGCCTATCCATAATGAACCATACTGCATCGAACCTCTTCTGAGTCTGTGGTAGCCCAACTACGAAATCCATGGTGATATGCTCCCACTTCCACTCAGGAATCTCAATCAGCTGCATCAACCCACCGGGTCTCTGGTGCTCGTACTTAACCAACAGTTCAAGCACCGTGCTACATATGCCACAATATTTTTCTTCATCCTCCGCCACCAATAATGCTGCCGCAAATCCTGGTACATCTTTGCGGTGCCCGGATGAATGGAATATCGGGAACTATGGGCCTCCTACAATATCAACTCACGAAGTCCATCCACATTGGGTACACAAATACGACCCTGCATCCGTAAAACTCCATCATCACCAACTGTAACCTGCTTGGCATCTCCGTGCCGGACCGTATCCCTGAGGACACACAAATGAGGATCATCATATTGCCGGTCTCGAATACGATCAAATAATGAAGAACGAGCAACTATATAAGCTAGAATACGACCGAGCTCAGAAACATCCAATCTCATAATTCGATTGGCTAAAGCCTGAACATCCAAAGCAAGCGGCCTCTCTCCGACCGGAATATAAGCAAGACTACCCATGCTTGCTGACTTCCTACTCAAAGCATCGGCCACCACATTGGCCTTCCCCGGATGATATAAGATGGTGATATCATAGTCCTTCAACAACTCTAACCATCTCCTCTACCTCAAATTCAACTCCTTCTGCTTGAACAAATATTGCAAACTCTTGTGATCTGTGAACACCTCACAAGACACGCCATATAAATAATGCCTCTGAATCTTTAGCGCGTGAAGAATGGCTGCTAACTCCAAATCATGAACGAGATAATTCTTCTCGTGGATCTTCAATTGACGCGAAGCATATGCAATAACCTGGCCATCCTGCATCAACACTGCACCACGTCCAACCCGAGATGCATCACAATACACAGTATATGGCCGTGAACTTGAGGGCAAAACCAACACCGGCGCCATGGTCAAGGCTGTCTTGAGCTTCTGAAAGCTCGCCTCACACTCATCTGACCACCTGAATTGGGAACCTTCTGAGTCAACCTGGTCACCGGGGCTGCAATAGATGAAAAACCCTACATAAACCGACGATAGTAGCCTGCTAAGCCCAAGAAACTCCGAATCTCTGTAGCTGATGTGGTCCTAGACCAATCCTTGACTACTGAAATCTTCTTGGGATCTACCTGGATACCCTCTGCTGACACAACATGACCCAGGAATGCAACTGAACTCAACCAGAACTCACACTTAGAAAACTTAGCATACAACTACCTGACCTTCAAAGTCTGAAGAACGACTCGAAGGTGCTGCTCGTGCTCCTCCCGTATGCGGGAATAAATCAGAATCATCAATAAAGAAAATCAAGAAGGAATCCAGATAAGGTCTGAACACTCGATTTATCAAGTCCATAAAAGCTACTGGGGCATTTGTCAACCCGAATGCATCATTAAGAACTCATAATGCTCATACCGAGTGCGGAAAGTTGTTACAGGGACATCGAATGCCCTAATCCTCAACTGATGGTAGCCGGATCTCAAATCGATCTTCAATAATACCTTGGCACCCTGAAGCTGATCAAATAAATCATCAATTCGCGCAGTGGATACTTGTTCTTGACGGTCACATTGTTCAATTGTCGATAATCTATACACATTCTCATCGACCCATCCTTCTTCTTAACAAACAACACCGACGCACCCCAAGGCGAGACACTAGGCTTAATGAAAACTTTATCAAGAAAATCCTACAATTGTTCTTTCAACTCCTTTAACTCTGGCGAGGCCATACGATACGGCGGAATAGAAATGGGTTGAGTGCCCGGAGCCAAATCAATGCAAAAGTCAACATCCTTATCGGGTGGCATACCCGACAGGTCTACAGGGAATACCTCTGGAAACTCACGGACTATGGGCACAAACTCCATAGAAGGAACCTAGGCACTAGAATCACGAACATAAGCCAAATAGGCCAAACACCCCTTCTCAACCATGCACCGAGCCTTCAATATGAGATAACCCTGCTGGAAGAATGGCCAGGAGCCGCTCTCCACTCCAATCGAGGCACTCCCGGCAAGGCCAAGGTCACGGTCTTGGCATGACATTCCAGAATAGCATGATAGGGGACAACCAATCCATCCCCAGAATAACATCGAAATCGTCTATATCAAGGAGTAGAAGATCTACTCAGGTCTCAAGACCACCGATAACCATTATACATGAATGGTAGACTCGATCTACCATAATAGAATCACCCACCGGTATAGATACATATACAGGAGTACTCAGGGAATCACGAGGCATAATCAGATAAGGAGAAAAATATGAGGACACATAGGAATATATGGACCCCGGGTCAAATAAAACCGAAGCATCCCTGCTGCAAATTGAAACCATACCTATAATGACTGCATCGGAGGCCTCAACGGCCTAGTGGCAATAGCATAACATCGGGGCTGGGCCCCGCCAATTTGAACATCCATGGGTCGACCAACTGTGGGCTGACCTCTACCTCTGATAGCATGACCTCCACCTCTAAATATCTGGCCTCCAACTCTGGCACCTCGACCTCTACCCCTAGCTCGCTGAGGGGGTGGTGGAGCACCTGATGCGGGAATCATAGCACGGGAACCCTGGTGCTGAGAACCACTCGAGGCTCGGGGGCAGAATCTAGCAATGTGCCCCCGGCCACCACAAGTATAACAAGATCTTGGCTGCTGAGACTGCTGGCCCTGAAACTGTCCATGTCGACCGGAGTAACCACTCTGAAAACTCTGGAGCGGCGGTGCGTTGATAGGAGCTGGTGGTGCACTGCGGGATACCTGGAGGGCTAACTGAAAGGGTCTAGGAGGATGACCCCTGCCAAAAGAATCCCTACCTCCAGATGAGGCACCACTAAACCAGCCAAAATGACGAGGCCTCTTGTCAGACCCCTGACCACTACCCTGTAATAAGACCATCTCGACTCGCCTGGCCACATTGGTCGCCTCCTGAAATGAAATATCACTTCCTGTCTCTCTAGCCATCTGTAGTCTAATCGGCTGAGCTAGCCCTTCAATAAACCTCCTCACCCTCTCTCGGTCGGTGGGGAGAATCATGATAGAACCCTAGTGGAGACACTCAAACTGCCTACAGAGATCCTCCCTCTGGGTGACTGGAAGGAACTTCTCCAAGAACAAACGGGAGAACTGGGCCGAAGACAAATGCGAAGACCCAGCTAGTCTGCTAAGGCAATAATCCCTCCACCAAGTCATGGCGGGACCAGAAGGCGGAAAGTAGAAAAAATCGACCCCATTGGTCTCCACGATCCCTATGTTCCAAAGAACCTCATAGCAACTGTCTAAGTAATCCTGGGGATCCTCTAAAGATGCCCCATTGTAAGTAGTAGTGAAAAGCTTGGTGAACCTGTCCAACCTACACAAAGCATCAGCAGACATAGATGCTCCATCACCGGTCTGACCCATAATACCCGGCTAATATATCCCAGTTGGCTGAGCTACTGGAGTTTGAAACTGAGGAGCCAACTGCTCCGGAGTGCGAGTAGCGGGATTCTGGGCTCCTCCCCCATCCTGAGAGACGGCTGGTGCTGTAGGAAGCAAACCTGCATGGGCGACACTCTCCACGAGGCCCACTAGACGGACCAGAGCATCCTGGAGTACTGGGGTGGCAATGAACCCCTCGGGGACCTGAGCTGGCCCAACCGGGACTGTCTGGGCAGGAACCTCATCAACAAACTCTACCTGAGGCTCCGACACTGGGGCTGCTGCTCTGGGATGAGCTCTGCCCCTGCCTCAACCCTATCATGGCCTCGGCCTCATCCTCGACCCCTCGTAGGAGCTGCAACTGGAGGCTCGAGCTGCTGATCAATGGATGAAGAAGCATGTGTTCTTGCCATCTACGAGAAAATAGAATAGAAATACAGTTAGCATATAGAAATTCAAATCGCACGACAGAGAAGAATAGATATGAAGTCATTCCTAAACTCTGTAGCCTCTGGGGGATAAGCACAGACGTCTTCGTACCGATCCCTCAGACTCTACTAAGATTGTCCGTGAATTGTGAGACCTATGCAACCTAGTGCTCTGATATCAACTTGTCACGACCTGAATTTCCCACCGTCGGGACCGTGATGGCGCCTAACATTGGTCCCGCTAGGAAACCCAACGTTACCGGTTATTCTATATTATTTCTTTATTTTTAGCAATTAGTTAGTGACATACAAGATCAGCGGAAATAATAGTGCAGAAGAAATATAATCTAACAACCTTTTCAAATACTATCAAAAAACCCATAATAACAACTCCCAGAACTTGGTGTCATACTTTCACGGACTATCTACAAATACTACAAATAAGGGGTTTAAACAAAAGTAAATACATCTGTAGCTGGAATGTCTAGAACAGAATACAAATGAAATAGAAGGGAGCGCCAAGGCCTGCAGACGCCTGCAGGACTACCTCGGGGTCTCCGACTGGACTGAAGGCAGCTTCCTAGCTCTAATGTCCAAAGGGTCCTATACCGGGATCTGCACAACAAAAGATGTGCAGGTGTAGCATCAGTACAACCGACCCCATATACTGAGTAAGTGTCGAGCCTAACCTCAGCGAAGTAGTGACGAGGCTAGGACACGACAATCAAGACAACCTGTGCAATTTAATAATATCTGGAAGAAATAATAACAACAAGAATAACCAGTTAAGTACAAGGGAAAAGGGGAACCATGCTGGGGAAAAGCAATATCAGATAACAGAAATAACAAAATAAGAAAACAGTTCAATAACAATCACAGAGAAAACAGTGCACGACATCACCCTTCGTGCTTTTACTCTCATCCTCACCAAATAATAAATAAAAGCAAGTGCACGACATCAACCTTCGTGATTTTACTCTCATCCTCACCACATAATAAATAGAAACGACACGGCATCACCCTTCGTGCTTTTAGTATCATAACATGGCACGGTATCACCCTTCGTGCTTTTACACTCTCATTCTCACAATAATCAATACACGACATCACCTTTCGTGCTTCTCACTCTTCCTCGAAATAATCAATACACGACATCACCCTTCCTGCTTTACACCCTTCCTCACCCAAACAATATCAATAACAGAAGTTTGGCAAGGAAAAATCAACAATGTGAATCATAAATCATAACATCCCAGTAAGGGAACAACAGTAAAAATATCACTATCCCGGCAAGGGACACAGCTATAACCAATCTTTCTCAAGTACATATCTTTACTTAAGATTCCTTAACCGAACAAATACTCAACAATATCCATTACCAAGAAATTCCACCGAATGAACAACCACTAAAGTGAAATTCAAGCTATAACATAGTAAGTATCAATGAAAATCACAAAATTCATAATTTCCGACTCACGGGCATGCGTGACACAAATGTATAGGTACTCGTCACCTCACCTATACGTGGAACATGATATAGACACATAGCAAATAAGACTCAACACCTATTCCCTCAAGCTAAAGTTAGGACAAACACTTACCTCGACTTCCACGACCAAAATCAAGCCTCAATCACCGCTTTTCCTTTTGAACTCGACTCCAAATCGATTGTATCTAGACATAATTGACTCAATAACATCAATATATGCTAAATAATTCAATTCCAATACATTATTATAGATTTCCTATCATTCTTCCCAAAAAGTCAAAAATTGATCCCCGGTCCGCATGGTCAAAACACGAGGTTCAGACCAAAACCCGATCACTCAATCACCCACGAGCCCGAATATGTTTTTAGTTTTGAAATCCGACCCCAAAACGAGGTCTAAATTCAAATTATACAAAAAACCCTAACTCTACCCATATCCTTAATTTTCTACCCTTAAGAACATGGTTTAGGCCTAGAAATCTAATGGGTGTTAATGGAATTTGACGAAAATGAGTCTAAGATTACATACCTATGATTTTGTAGTGAAGTTCTCTTTCAAAAATCGCCCAAATTGGAGTTTAGAAGAAGAAGTTATGAGTTTTTGGTTTAATCCTGTATGGGTTCTGTTTTAAAATCACTGGGCAGTATTTAGTCCTATGCGTTCGCGACAGAACCTAAGCGATCGCATAGTTACCCTTCCCCCACCCTACGCGATCGCGACCTCAGTGGTGCGTTGGCATCCCCCCGTGTGCGTTCGGGTAGAGCACAGATCCTGTTCTCCGCGTTCGCACAGTACTAGCCAACCCCCCTCCTCACGTATGCACTGCGTTCGCATAGGGCAAATCCCTGGACACCAGCAACAGCAGTTAAACACCAGATTTTTGAGTCTAAAAATACTCCGACGCCTATCCGAAAATCACCCGAGCCCTCCAGGCTCCAAATCAAATATGCACATAACCTCAAAAATATCCTACGGACTTACTCATGCGATCAAATCGCCAAAATAACATCTTAAACAATTAATTTATCATAAAAATCAAAGAAAACTTCCAAAACTTTCAAAGTACCAAAATATACTACCATGGGTCCAAATCACGGCAAACGACCTCCTTTCCTTACCAAATTTTACAGACATATCATAATTATCATATTGAACCTGTACCGGGCTCCAGAGCAAAATGGGGCCCTATACCATAAATTTCAAATATAACCAAATTTCCAAAAACTCTATATTTTCAGTAAAATAATTTCTTTCAAAAATTCATTTCTCGGGCTTGGGACCTCGAAATTCGATTCCGGGCATACACCCAAGTCCCATATTTTCCTACGGACTCTCCGAAACTGTCAAATCACGGGTCCGGGTCCGTTTACCCAAAATATTGACTGAAGCCAACTTAAATTCAATTTGAAACGCAAAACTAGCATTTTTCTCAGTTTTTTATATAAAAGCTTCTCGGCTATATGCTCGGTTGTGCATGCAAAATGAGGTGAAATAAAAAGAGGTTTTCAAGGCCTCGGAACACCGTTTTGACTTTTAAAAATGAGAGATGACTTTTGGGTCATCACAATGTGGGTCAGACGATAACCTGCATCTGCATAACCAATCAACTGTGAATTGGATTCATAAGAATAAAATAATCTCATATCAATAGTCCCTCGGAGGTATCTAAAAATATGCTCCAATGTCTTATTATTGAAAAGGAACTAAATCTTGCTTATAAACTTACTGCAAAAGTTATATCTGGTCGAGTATTATTTGCAAGATACATTAGTGCCCCAATTGCACTAAGATATGGAGTTTCGTCACCAAGAAGCTCTCCATCATTTTTGTGAGGTCGGAATAGATCTTTATTTATATAATGTGATCTCACAACCATTGGGGTACTCAATGAATGTGTTTTATCCATATAAAAACGCTTTAGGATCTTTTCGGTATAAGTTGATTGATGGACAAAAAATCCATCTTTCATATGCTCAACTTGTAGACCAAGAAAATTTTTTGTTTTTCCAAGATCTTTCATTTCAAACTCTTTCTTCAAACAATCTACTGCTTTTGGAAGTTCCCCAGAGTTCCAATGATATTTAGATCATCAACATACACATCGATTATAACAAATTCAGATCCAGACCTTCTTATAAATACGCAAGGACAAATTGGATCATTCTTATACCCTTCTTTCAGCAAATACTCGCTCAGGCGATTATACCACATTCGCCCTGATTGTTTCAATCCATATAAGGATTTTTGAAGCTTTATTGAATAAGTTTCCCAAAAACTTTTATTAGTTTCAGGAACTTTAAGCCCTTCGGGATTTTCTTATAAATTTCATTGTCTAATGTGCCATAGAAGTAGGATGTGACAACATCCATCAGACGCATATCAAGTTTTTCATGGACTGCCAAATTTATAAGATACCTGAAAGTGATTGCATCCACCACATGAGAATATGTCTCAATATAATCAATGCCAGGTATTTGCGAAAATCCTTGTGCAACAAGTCGTGCTTTATATATAACGACTTCATTTTTATCATTTTGTTTTCGCACAAAACCCATTTGTATCCTACTGGTTTTATTACTTCAGGTGTTGAACTATATGTCCGAATACTTCACATTTTTCAAGTGACGCTAATTTTGCCTGGATAGCATCTTTCCATTTTGGCCAATCATTTCTTTGTCTACATTCATCAACAAATCTTTATTCAAGATCCTCATCATGTTGCATTATCTCAACAACAACATTATAAGCAAAAATGTTGTCGACGATAATATTATTTTGGTTCCACCTTTTTCCCGTAAAGACATAATTTATGGAGATCTCTTCATTCTTATTATTTTCAAGTACCTGGACCTCCTCTAAGGTCTTAACATTTGTTATTTCACGGGGCTCTTTTTGATCAATTGCCTCCATATTATGATTTCCTAGATCATTTGCTCCTTTTCGCTTTCGAGGATTTTTATCTTTGGAACCAATTGGTCTACCACGTTTCAAGCGTGGCTTAGACTCATTTATATTTATGGATTATCCAACCGGGACATCAATTCGAATAGGAGCATTAGCAAGTGGAATATGTGACTTAGTCACCCTTGGTAGGTTAGTGAATGCATCTGGCAGTTGATTTGCAATATTTTGCAAATAAATTATCTTTTGAACCTCGTGTTCACATTGCTTTGTTTGAGGATCTAAATGAGATAGTGATAATGCATTCCAATCTATCTCTTTTTGCAACTGCTTATTTTCTCCCCCTAATATTAGGTATATCGATTCATCAAAATAGCAATCCGCAAATCTTGCCGTAAATAAATCTTCAGTCATAGGTTCCAAATATTTTATAATAGAAGGAGATTCATATCCAACATATATCCCCAACCTTCTTTGGGGTCCATCTTTGTGCTTTGTGGTGAAGCAATTGGAACATATATTGCACATCCAAATATTCTAAGATGGGAAGTATTTGGCTCCTGACCAAAAGCCAATTGTATTGGGAATTCTTTATGATAACTTGTGGGTCTGATCCGCACAAGAGCAGCATGCCAAATAGCATGGCTCCATGCCGAAATGGGAAGTTTTGTTCTCATAAGCATTGGTCTAGCAATTAATTGGAGGCGTTTGCTCAATGATTCTGATAGACCGTTTTGAGTATGAACATGATCAACATGATGCTCAATTGTTATCCCTGTTGATATGCAATAATCATTAAAGGCTTGGGACGTGAATTCACCAGCATTATCAAGACGAAGTGTCTTAATTGCATAATCTGGAAATTTTGCTCTTAATTGAGCTAGTAACCTCGCAAAGGCCAAATTGCGGGTTGATAACAAGCACACATGTGACCATCTTGTTGATGCATCTATTAAAACCATATAATATTTGAATGGTGCACATGGAGGGTGTATCGTCCCACATATATCACCATGTATACGTTCCAAAAATGCAGGAGATTCAACTCCAACTTTAATTACTGATGGTCTCATAATCAGTTTTCCTTGAGAACATGGAGCATAAGAGAATTCTTTAGTTTGAAGAATCTTCTGGTTCTTCAATGAATGACCATGTGAATTCTTAATTATTTTGCGCATCATATTATAACCAGGATGGACCAACCGGCCATGCCAAATTATAAAATCATTAGTAAACTTTTTGTTTACTATGGCATGTGATTCAACTACACTAATATTAGTGTAGTATAATCCGGAGGAAAATGCGGGAAGTTTTTCAAGCACATACTTCTTTTCCGCTTTGATTGTAGTAATATAAAGGTATTCAACCTTTCCTTCATTTGTGGTCTCAATATGATAGCCATTTTGGAGAATATCTCTGAAACTTAACAAGTTTCTTTGAGACCTACTACAATATAATATATCATTAACAGCCAATATAGCTCCTCCTGGTAGTAATACAGTCGCTCTTCCAGAGCCCTCAATTAATTTTGTACTACCATGTATTGTAATTATATTGGTTTCTTTCATGATTAAATAAGAGAGATATCTCTTATCTTTTAATATGGTGTGCGACGTAGCACTATCCAGAAGACATATTTCTTCTTTATTATTCATACGACCAATTGAAGACTGGGAAATTTTCATATTCTTTAAGAAAAAAAAATACATCATAAGTAATGTTGAAAATTTTAAGAACAAAAGAAACCACATTTATGAAATTAAACACTAACAACAAAAAACGTTTTATTCAAATATGAACTTCATAAAAAGAAATACATTTATTCTTATAATTTTCTTTTTCAATAATAAGTCTTCAGTTATGATGCTCAAATAAGTCTCCGGCTTCTAAATGTAATATCTGCAAGACCTTAAAAAATATACACATGCCATGAAGGCATATATTAATAGTAGTGAATCATTAAAACAATAAAGAAATATTATAGTCGTTCTGTGCAAATTCACAAATTACTTTCAACACACTGATCTGCCACATATTACTAATATTTTCCATCGTCCAAACTTACGTAAATATAAATATCGAAGATTCAATAACTAATACCTTTTGGAATGAAGAAAAGCAGGATGTTATTACTAATATTTGAATGTGAAATTAATTAGTCTAATCATTATAATTCAATTTAATACTTGTCTATTTATGTATAGGTTTAAATCTTTTTCATAGATTATATAATAAAATAAAAATTTAACCCAAGCTTATTGTTTCTATACCAAGGCAACTATTATAATCATACTCAAAATAAGTTATGCATATGGTAACTAAATTGCAGGTTAAATAAGATCCTAATAGAGACGTTATAAACATAAGAATATATACCTGGATGGGAAAAGAAATTAACTACCTCTTTTTTGAAGAAGATAAAATTCGAATGAAGCAGATAATCTCAGTTGGTTAGAACTTTCGTGCTGATAACATGTTAAGAAATGTAAGCAAAATAGAACAATATAGTAATAGAGACCAGATGTATAGGAGGAGAATGTAGAAGTTATCTTATTCAAATGTGTTTCTTGTGTATTCTTTCATGGGCAAAGAAAGTCCTAATTATACTATACAAGATACATCCAAGACTCACTAGATACATCCTAGGAATTAATATGTGCATCTATCCAAGTAGTACATTGTATAGAATGTATGGATGGATTAAATGAACATCCATATAGATTCACTTAAAAAAAAATTAACTACCTCTTTTTTGAAGAAGATAAAATTTGAATGAAGTAGATAGCCTCAGTTGGTTAGAACTTCGTGCTGATAACGTATTATAAAATAAATATTATAATTATAAATTAAAGCACCAAAAGAGAAGAGACAAGAATAGACAAGAGATGTAGAGATGAGGGATCTATTCTTCTTATTTCAAGTATATCAGCCATGAGCCAAAAATGCCCTATTTTATAGTTACAAAGGTTCATCCCAAAAAACAAAGAATGAAGTTACATATTAAATAGATACATATGAATACAAGTGATTCATGTATTTGATGTAAGAATTAAATGGACAACCACTTTAGTTCATTGTATTTATAACATAAGCCTATTTCTCATCGCTTATCGGGATAATTTTGTGCTTGAGATTATATGCTGAGTCGCCATTTTAAAGTTCAAACAGTATAGGTCAAGTTTTGTTTTACAAGAACAAAAGAAAAAATTAGCAACCTATCAGTTGTAGTCTTTGCGCTTGTGTTTTTATTTTTGTCACGACCCAAATTCCAACACAGGTCGTGATGGCGCCCAACACCGGAGTCAGGCAAGCCAACATTTGTTTACTAGTAAGGTTATCCTTATTTGACATACCAACCCCACATATTCCCAAAATTTTAAGCTTAGATAATTTAAATAAAAGCGGAAACATTAACCAACTTAAGTAAATACAACCACAATGATCATGAACCAATATATACAGTCCCAAAATATAGAGTCTACTATGGGCATGCTAGGAACTATTGTCACAAGTCAACAGGCGAACTAGTAGAATATACAAAAGATGATACAACTGTACTGCTATCTGAAAGAAGTAGATAAAAATAAACAAAAGATAACTCCATAGTACTGCTGAGAATCGCCAAGGGAGGCAGCTCACGATGGAGTCAGGTCCAGAATATACGTCAAGCTACGGTCGGATAACCAGAAGCACCAGCCTCAGAACCTGTACAATTAAGTACAGAAGTGCAGCATGAGTATATAAATATATATGTACCCAGTGAGTATCCCGCCTAACCTCGAAGAGGTAGTGACGAGAGTTCGACATGACACTCACTAAGGTCCAACAATATAACTTAACAGATATAATAGAAATGGTAGGCATGTAAAGGCAGTGAAGCAACAAATATATATGTAAGGTACTGAAACCCAAGAAAAGTGCTGGGAATGAATAAAACAATTACCACTTCACTTTTCCCCAAATATCTGTCAGATCAATATCCATGAATTTAGTAGCAAATAAATCATACGCATGCAGGGTAAGGACAACCGGTCGGAGTGATAAGATAGTCATGCCCGTGCACTGCCGAGGATCGAATGGCCCGTACCAAAGGTGCACCTCTTCACAAAGTACTCACATCTATGCACTGCCGAGGATCGAACGACCCGTACCAAAAGTGCATCTCTCAAACCTCTCTATGCAGTGCCGAGGATTGAACGGCCCGTACCAAATGTGCATATCTCAATCCGCCGTGGCGTATTGTGGGAAATCACACTCCGCTTGCAAAATGTAAATTGCGAAACGGTCACATGCACACACTTTATTCCTTTTAAAAGAGAATACTTTTCAGTGAACAATTTCTTACAAGTTTTTCTCAAATTCCATAACTTCGGGGAAATAAGAAACATGTAACGTTAATTCATTAAGCATATAGTTCATATCAAGTAAAACACAAGGCATGATGTGGGCCTAACTACCTGGACATAATAGTAATAGTCGCTACGTACGGACTCTCATCACTTTGTATGTACTTAGCCCCGACAAAATATCACATATAGCATTTAAATCACTTAGGGGGAAAATTTCCCCCTTACAAGGTTAGAAAGGAGACTCACCTTACGTCGAATTTACTCCCACGACCGAGAACACGCCCGAAACTCTGAACTCTACACCCGAGGACTCAAAACTAGCCAAATGCTATACAAATACATTAATTTATATTCAAAGCATGAAATTCTCCTATTACATAGCCAAATTCACAATTCTTGAAGAAAATCTAAAATCCGACCCCGGGCCCGCATGCTCGGATTCTAATAATTCTCGAAGGAAACACTCACCCAAAGCCTAAGGATCATTAATATTCGATTTTTACTTGACTCCATAGCTAATTTACGGGTAAATTCTCAAATTATCGAAAGCCGGTTACTACCCAATTCTTGAATTTTTACTAATTATGTGATTAAACTTAACTAGGAATTCATGCATGAAGCCAATATTAGAGTAGAATTTACTTACCTTCAACAACCAAGTAGTTTGCCCCTCTAAAATGGTGAAAATATCCCCAAGGAAGAAGAAGAAGAAGATGAGAAAAATGAATTAAAACCCGTGTATAAAAACACATTGTCTGAACAGTGTTTTCGCACTCGTGGCTCGAGGACCGCACCTGCGGTCTCGCACCTGCGAGCAAAGGCTTGCACCTACGGAAATGGACTAGGGAGCCTGGGCCCGCACCTGCGGAGTAGAGAACGCACCTGCGACTCCGCTCCTGTGAAACTTTGTTTGCACCTGCGAGAATTGGCCTGACCACTGGGGGTCGTACCTGCGAAGCTGATACTGCAGGAGTGGTCCCGCACCTGCGAATGGTCAACTGCACCTGCGGTCACCCCAGAACAGGTTCACCAGCAGTTATTTCAATTGGTTTTTGGCCTCGTGTGGTGTCCGGGAGGCACCAGGGCCCACCCGGGTCCCCGTCCAAATATACCAACAAGTCCCAAATCATAATACAGACTCGCTCGAGCCTTCGGAACACCCAAAACAACTCAAAAACTCAAAATTACACCTCAAAACCCCAAGAACCAAACTTAGGAACTTTAAGTTTTCTAGACTTCGCTAAAAACGCACCGAACCGACCTATACTACTCGGAATGACACCAAATTTTGCAGGCAAGTCATAAATGACATAATGGAACTATTCCCGATCTCGGAATTCCTTTCGGACCTCGATAACACACAAATACGTTCCTAACCACAATAGGAATTTAAGGAGCTTCTTATTTCAATATTGGGTGCCGAAACGCTCCCGGGTTATCAGAAAACCATTCCGAACATACGCCCAGGTCCGAAATCATCACACGAAGCTACCAAAAATGACGAAACTCGATTCCGAGATCGTTTACCCAAAATGTTGACCGAAGTCAAACTTGACCTTAAAGGCCAACCTTAAGGAATCAAGCGTTCCTATAGCACTCTAAACACCTCCGAATCCCGGACCACCAGTCTCCGTAAGTCATAAATCATAAAAAGACGTTATGGGAAGTTTCATTTAGGGGAACATGGTCCGATAAAACAAAACGACCGGTCGGGTCGTTACATTCTCCACCTCTTAAATAAACGTTCCTCCTCGAACGGGTCTAGAATCATACCTGAAGTGCTGAATATGTGTGGATATCTGCTCCGCATGTCCTCCTCGAACTCCCAGGTCGCCTCCTCAACGGGTTGGCCTTCCACTGGACCTTTATGGCAGAAACTCTCTTGGACCTCAACTGGCGGTCCTGTTTATCAATACTAGCAACCGTCTCTTCCTCATAGCCCAACCTCTCATCAAACTGAATAGTGCTGAAATCTACCATGTGAGAGAAGTCGGCATGGTACCTCCGGAGCATGGATACATGAAAAATTGGATGAACTGCTAATAAACTGGGAGGCGAGGCCAGCTCATAAGCAACCTCCCCAACTCGCTTCAACACCTTGAAGGGACCTATAAACCTCGGGCTCTGCTTGACCTTATTCCCAAACCTCATAATACCCTTCATAGGAGAGACTTTCAACAGGACCCTATCTCCCTCCATAAATGATACATCATGCGCCCTCTATTTGTACGGAGCCTTTCCTGAATCGGCTTCACTTTCTCCAAAGCATCCCTCACCAGGTCAGTGCCATATAACTTAGCCTCGCCAGGCTCAAACCATCCGATAGGAGAACGACATCGCCGACCATACAAAGCCTCAAATGGTTCCATCTCAATGCTGGACTGATAACTATTATTGTAACCAAACTCGGCCAAAGGAAAGAACTGGTCCCACTGACCTCCGAAGTCAATCACACATGCCCTGAGCATGTCCTCCAATATCTAAATTGTACGCTCCGACTAACCATCAGTCTGAGGGTGAAATGTCATGCTCAGATCTATCTGGGTACCCATCTCACTATGCAATTCTCTCCAGAAGTGCGAGGTGGACTGAGGACCTCGATCTGATATGATGGACACCGGCACACCATGCAATTGAACTATCTCTCGAATGTAGATTTGGGCCAACCTCTCAGAAGTATAAGTAGTAGCTACTGGAATGAAATGCACCGATTTGGTCAACCTATCCACAATGACCCAAACCCGTCAACCTTCCACAAGGTCCGAGGCAACCCAAACGCGAAGTCCATAGTGATGGTGCTCCCATTTCCACTCAGGAATGGGCATCTGCTGAAGTAGGCCTCCTGGCCTCTAGTGCTCCTACTTCACCTACTGGCAATTAAGACACCTAGTCACATACTCCACAATGTCCTTCTTCATCCGCCTCCACCAGTAATGCTGCTTCAAGTCACGATACATCTTTGTAGCACCAGGATGAATAGAATACCGAGAGCTGTGTGCCTCCTCTAGAATACTCTCCCTCAAGTCATCAACATTAGGAGCACATAAGCGGCCCTGAAGTCTCAGAACACCATCCTTGCCAATAGTATCCTCCTTGACCCTACCCTGAACCACTGTCTCCCGAAGCTCTGCTAAGCACGGATCATAGAACTGTCGGGCCTTAATTTCCCCCTATAACAATGACTGAGCAACCACTTGTGCTAAAACTCGACGAGGCTTTGAAAGGTCTAATCTCACCAGGCGATTGGCCAAGGACTCAATGTTCAAGGCTAGAGGTCTCTCCTTTGCTCCAATATAAGCAAAGCTACCCATACTCTCCGCTTTCCTGCTCAAAGCATATGCTACCATATTTGCCTTACCCGGGTGATAAAGAATGGTGATAACATAATCCTTCAACAACTCAAGCCATCTGCACTGCCTCAAATTAAGATCCTTCTGCTTGAACAAGTGCTGCAAGCTACGGTGGTCTGTATAAACCTCACAGGACACTCCATACAAGTAGTGCCTCCAAATCTTAAGAGCATGAACAATCGCCGCCAACTCCAAATCGCGCATAGGGTAATTCTTCTCATGAACCTTCAGCTGGCGCGAAGCATAACCAATAACTCTCCCATCCTGCATTAATACGCACCCCAAGCAAACTCGTGAAGCGTCACAATATACTGTATACATCCCAGAACCGGAAGGCAATACTAGAACTGGTGTTGAGGTCAATGTTGTCTTAAGCTTCTGAAAGCTCGCCTCACACTCGTCAGAACATCGAAATGGGGCATTCTTCTGAGTCAATCTAGTTAATGGAGTTGCAATAGAAGAGAACCCCTCCACAAATCGGCGATAATAGACTGCTAGGCCGAAAAAGCCCCTGATCTCTGTAGCTGAAGTAGGACGCGACCAACTCTGAACTGCCTCGATCTTCTGAGGGTCCACCTTGATACCCTTTCCGGATACCACATGCCCCAAAAATGCCACGGAATCCAACTAGAACTCACACTTGAAGAACTTAGGATATAGCTTTTGTTCTCGCAAAGTCTGGAGCACAACTCTCAAATGTTGCTCGTGCTCCCCCAGGCTACGTAAGTAAATCAAAATGTCATCAATGAAGATAATGACAAAGGAATCAATATACGGCCTGAACAGCCTATTCATCAAGTCCATGAATGTTTCTGGGGCATTAGTCATGCCAAAGGACATCACCAGGAACTCATAATGGCCATATCTCGTACGAAAGGCAGTCTTCAAAACATCTAAAGCCCGAATCCTCAACTGATGATACCCCGATCGCAAATCAATCTTAGAAAACACACGAGCACCCTGCAACTGGTCAAACAAATCATCAATGCGCGGCAAGGGATACTTGTTATTAATGGTAACCTTATTCAACTGGCGGTAATCAATACACATCCGCCTAGACCCATCCTTCTTCTTCACAAATAGAACTGGAGCACCCCACGGCGATACACACGGTATGATGAACCCCTTAGCTGACAACTCCTCAAACTGCTCCTTCAACTTCTTCAACTCTTTCGGAGCCAGACGGTACGGAGGAATAGATATAGGTTGGGTGTCTGGAGCTAAATTAATGCAGAAATCAATATCACGGTCCGGAGGCATGCTCAGAAGATCCGAAGGAAATACATCAGCAAACTCTCGAACAACTGGCACTGAATCAATTGTCAGACACCCGACGGTGGTGTCCCGTTCATAAGAAAATTAGGCTAAACAACCCTTCTCGACCATATGTCGACCCTTCAAGAATGAAATAACCCGGCTGGCTGTACTAACTAAGGAAACTCTCTACTCTAGCCTAGGCGACTCAGGCATGGCTAAGGTAACTGTCTTGGCATGGAAATCTAGCACGGCATGATAAGGAGATAGCCAATCCATGCCTAAAATAATCTCAAAATCAACCATGTTGAGCAATAAAAGATCCGCTCGAGTCTCAAACCCACAAAATGAAATCACACAGGAACGGCAAATCCGATCTACAACCACAGAATCGCCCACGAGAGTGGACACATAAATAGGTGAACCCAAGGACTCGTGAGGGACATCCAAAAATTGAGCAAATAAGACCGAAACATAGGAATAAGTGGATCCTGGATCAAATAACATTGATGCCTCTCTACCACATAGATCTGGCCGGAATGGCATAAAATTTGGCTGGAGTACCGGAAGACTGAGCTCCACCAGAGTGAACAGGAGCTGCCTGACCTCCCCCTAACTGGCCTCCACCTATAGGACGACCCCTGCCGACCTATCCTCCACCTCTAGGTGGCCGGACTGCTGGTGTCGGACCCATCAGCTGATAACCCTGCTGCACAGCCTTGCCCCGAAACTTGGGACACGACCTCCTCATATGACCCGGCTCTCCACACTCATAACAACTCCCAGGTAGCATAGTCTGTTGCCCCGAAGAAGAACCCTGAATGGCCAGAGGGCGACGAGAGCCCTCTGGCATAGCACTTAAATAGGTCGGAAGGTCTCGGATGACTGGGATAACCATTGTGTGAACTCTGAATAGCTAGAGGACGGTAGGAACGCTCTGGCATGGCGTTGAAATAAGGCCTCGCTGGAACACCTCGGGGAGGTGGTGGAGGTGCTGAATATAAAGGCCTGCTGGGCTGACCACTGCTATACTGACCCCTTCCCCTAGCTGGAGCACCTCTAAAATCTCCAGAGAATCTAGCCCTTTTATCCTGCTGCCCCTGCTCCCTGCTCCTCGACCGATACCCATCGATCATGCGAGCAATCTCTACCACGAGCCGATAAGGAGTACCTATCTCCACGTCTCGGGTCATGGTGGCCCTAATACCTGGATGTAACCCCGCCACAAATCTCCGCACTCTCTCAGCATCGGTAGGAAATATCATAAGTGCATGGAGAGACAACTCTGAAAATCTAGCCTCATAATCTGTCACTGCCATCTGCCCCTGCTCTAGCCGCTCAAGCTGGTACCGCAGCTCTTCCCTCTCAGAGGGTGGGATATATCTATTCAGAAACATCTGCGTGAACTGCTCCCAAGTGACAAGAGGAGAATCAGCTGGCCTGCTGAGAATATAGGATTGCCACCACCTACGAGCTCTGGCCTCTAACTGGAAGGTAGTGAAATCCACTCTGTGGGACTCTAGTATCCTCATGTTGTGTAGTCTGTCCCTGCACCTATCAAAAAAATCCTGGGCATCCTCGCCTCACTTACCCCCAAATACTGGAGGGTGCAATCGGGTCCATCTATCCAATAACTTCTGCGGATCGTCGTCCGCAGCTGGTCTAGGCTCAGCTGCTGCTGCAACAGACTAGACCCCAACCACGGGCAGTGTACCCGGGGTATGATGTAATGTTGTTGTCTATCCTACAGCCTGGGCAGTAGGTGTCTGGACTCCCCCTCCCACCTGAGAAGTGGCAGGATCTACTGGAAATAAACCAGTCTGGGACATAGTGTCCATAAATCTCATCATACAACCCATGGCTGCCTGGAAGCCTGGCACCGTCATAAAGTCTACTGGTGCAGGATCTGCTGGAGGCACCTCATCCTGCTCCTCTATAATAGGGTCCTCTGGTGGCGGGACCGGAATAGCTCTGGGACGCCCTCGTCCCCTACCACGGGCCGGTGCCCTCCCCCGGCCTCTACCAGCAGGGGTAGCGGCCCTTCCCGGGTTTGGAACATCAGATGCACGCGTCCTCACCATCTGTGAGAGAATAGATGAATGACTTTTGTAAATCATCGAATTCACGATAAAATAATAATAAAGAGAGGTTTCCTAATACCCTATAGCCTCCTAAAGATAAGTACAGACGTCTCCGTACCGATCAGCAAGACTCTACTGGGTTTGCCCGTGACTCGTGAGACTTACGTGAACCTAGTGCTCTAATACCATGATGTCACGACCCAAATTCCAACACAGGTCGTGATGGCGCCCAACACCGGAGTCAGGCAAGCCAACAATTGTTTACTAGTAAGGTTATCCTTATTTGACATACCAACCTCACATATTCCCAAAATTTTAAGCTTAGATCATTTAAATAAAAGCGGAAACATTAACCAACTTAAGTAAATACAGCCACAATGATCATGAACCATTATATACAGTCCAAAAATATAGAGTCTACTATCTGCGTGCCAGGAACTAGTGTCACAAGTCAACAGGGGAACTAGTAGAATATACAAAAGATGATACAACTGTACTGCTGTCTGAAAGAAGTAGACAGAAATAAGCAAAAGATAACTCCATACTACTGCTGAGAATCGCCGAGGGAGGCAGCTCACCGTGGAGTCAGGTCCAAAATAGACATCAAGCTCCGGTCGGATAACCAGAAGCACCAGCATCAGAACCTGTACAATTAAGTACAGAAGTGTAGCATGAGTACATAAATATATATGTACCCAGTGAGTATCCCGCCTAACCTCGAAGAGGTAGTGACAAGAGGTCGACATAACACTCACTAAGGTCCAACAATATAATTGAACAGAATATAATAGAAATGGTAGGCATGTAAAGGCAGTGAAGCAACAAATATATATGTAAGGTACTGAAACCCAAGAAAAGTACTGGGAATGAATAAAACAATGATCACTTCACTTTTTCCCCAAATATCTGTCAGATCAATATCCATGACTTTAATAGAAAATAAATCATACGGATTCAGGGTAAGGACAACCGGCCGGAGTCATAAGATAGTCATGCCCGTGCACTACCGAGGATCGAACGGCCCGTACAAAAAGTGCACCTCTCCACAAAGTACTTACATCTATGCACTGCCGAGGATCGAACGGCCAGTACCAAAAGTGCATCTCTCAAACCTCTCTATGCACTGCCGAGGATCGAACGGCTCGTACCAAAAGTGCATCTCTCAATCCGCCCTGGCGTAGTGGGGGAAATCACCCTCCGCTCGCGGAATGTAAATTGCGAAGCGGTCACATGCACATACATTATTCCTTTTAAAAGAGAATACCTTTCAGTGAACAATTTCTTACAAGTTTTTCTCAAATTCCATAACTTCGGGGAAATAAGCAACATGTAACGTTAATTCATTAAGAATATAGTTCATATCAAGTAAAACATAAGCCATGATGTGGGCCTAACTACCCAGACATAATTGTAATAGTCGTTACGTACAGACTCTCGTCACTTTGTACGTACGTAGCCTCCACAAATTATCACATATAGCATTTAAATCATTTAGGGGGACAATTTCCCTCTTACAAGGTTAGAAAGGAGACTCACCTTGCGTCGAATTTACTCCCCGGACCGAGAACGCGCCCGAAACTCCGAATACACCCGAGGACTCGAAACTAGCCAAATGTTATACAAATACATTAATTTATATTCAAAGCATGAAATTCTCCTATTACTTAGCCAAATTCACCATTCTTGAAGAAAATCTAAAATCCGACCCCGAGCCCGTATGCTCGGATTCCAATAATTCTCGAAGGAAACACTCACCCAAAGCCTAAGGATCATTAGTATACGATTTTTATTTGATTCCATAGCTAATTTACGGGTAAATTCTCAAATTATCGAAAGCCCTATGTTACTACCCAATTCTTGAATTTTCACTAATTATGTGATTAAACTTAACTAGGAATTCATGCATGAAGCCAATATAGAGTAGAATTTACTTACCTTCAATAACCAAGTCGTTTACCCTTCTAAAATGGTGGAAATCGCCCCAAGGAAGAAGAAGAAGAAGATGAGATAAATGAATTAAAACCCATGTATAAAAATACACTGTCTGAATAGTGTTTTCGCACCTGCGGCTCGAGGACCGCACCTGCAGTCTCGCACCTGCGAGCAAAGGCTCGTACTTGCGGAAATGGACTAGAGAGCCTGGGCTCGCACCTGTAGAGTGGAGACCGCACATGCGACTCCGCTCTTGCAGAACTTTGTCCGCACCTGCGGTCACACTAGAGTAGGTGCACCAACAGCTATTTCAGCTGGATTTTGGCCTCCTGCGTAGTCCGGGAGGCACCTAGGCCCATCTGAGTCCCCGTGCAAATATACCAACAAGTCCCAAATCATAATACGGACTCGCTCGAGCCTTCAGAACACCCAAAACAACGCTAAAACTCAAAATCACACCTCAAAACCCCAACAACCAAACTTAAGAACTTTATGTTTTCTAGACTTCGCTAACAACGCCCCGAACCGACCTATACTATATGACACCAAATTTTGCAGGCAAATCATAAATGACATAATGGAACTATTCCTGATCTCGGAATTCCGTTCGGACCTAGATAATACATAAACACGTCCCAAACAACAATAGAAACTTAAGGATTTTCTTATTTCAATATTGGGCGTCGAAATGCTCCCGGATCATCAGAAACCCATTCCGAACATACGTCTAGGTCCGAAATCATCACACAAAGATACCAGAATCGATGAAACTCGATTTCGAGGTCGTTTACCCAAAATGTTGATCGAAGTCAAACTTGGCCTTAAAGGCCAACCTTAAGGAACCAATCGTTCCTATAGCACTCTAAACACCTCTGAATCCTGGACCACAAGTCCCCGCAAGTCATAAATCATAAAAAGCCGCTATGGGAAGTTTCATTTAGGGGAACGGGTCCGATTACGTAAAACGACTGGCCAGACCATTACAATTGTGACCTTTCAATTTTAGTTCTTATAAAATGTCTTTTTACCTATTTTATTTTATGTGAACCTCTTTTAAGAAATTCATTGATATTTTGGTGATAATAACATCATGTTACAAGCCATAATGCGAAGTTTCAAATTAAATTTGTCACGACCCCAAATCTAAGCCAGTTGTGATGGCGCCTATCGTGGAACTAGGCCAGCCAAAACTACACTCAAATCATAATAAGATTCCATTTACATATTTACCACACTGATAACCCATAAAGGTTTCCTTTAAACATTTTTTTAAAATAGTTAAAGCTATACCGAATATTAAATACAACCCTCCAGATCCCGGAGTCACTGGTCATGAGAATCTACATAAAAATATACAACTCGAAAGAAAACAAATTCTAAAATAGTAAGCAGGAGAGAGAGGGACTGCAGACGCATGCAGCTACCTCGCAAACCTCCGAGAAATCTCTGGAACAAATACACATCTCACCCTGCCCTAACACCTGGATCTGCACACAGGGTGCAAGGAGTAATGTGAGTACACCAACTCAATAGTAATGAAAATAAATCAGGTCTGAGCAGCAAGAAACACATAAGAATCAACTCATCAATTCACAATAAACACAACCTTTCTTTTCAACAATGTATACGTTAAATCATAATGCTTAAAAGCCGATTTCAATAAAAATCATTTGGAAATATACTTGCCAATAGTTTCAACATAACTTTCAATAAGCTTAGTGTAAAAATGCTGAAAATCTTAAAAAGGCCCCTCGGGCAAAACATATTTCATAAGTTCAGAGTGAAAGTGGTAAAATTATAAGTATCCCCTCGGGCAAAAACATGTATCATAATCAGCCCCTCGGGCATGCCTCACAGTCACACATAATCAGCCCCTCAAACATACCTCACAGTCACTCATAATTAGCCCCTCGGGCATACCTCACAATCACTCATGCCTCCTAATCACTCGGCACTCAGCGATGCTATTGCCCCTCAAATTGGCTCCCGATTTCTCTGAATCTAACAAAAACCAGTTTAACATCATCAATATATGCTAAAGGAACACAACCCAATCGAAAACTATCAATTTACACAATAATGTCGAAATTCAGCCAAACCCGAGCCCAGAGCCCACGTCTCGGAATTCAGTAAAATTTACATCACTAGAGACCTCGTCCTCCCACAATTCTACACATACCAAAAACACCACAATCGGACCACAATTGCCTTCCCAAATTGCCAAAAGAATTTTCCAAACCTCCTCCCTTTTTTCCAAATTTTTCTACTTTAATCCTTCAAATTACAAGCCTAATCCGAACAAAATAGCATACAAACGACTTTAATAATCCGGCAACTTACCTCCACTGATGACCTTCGAATTCTCTCTTCAATTTGCCCTCAAATAAGCTCCAACCGCATGCAACAATGGTAGAATTACCAAACTTTCGCGGAGGCACTCTTTTATACTATTCTGCCCAGTTAATCCGCACTTGTGGACCTTTCCTCACACCTGCGGTCCCAGGTGCGCACCTGCGAAATCCCACTAACAGACCAAATTCTCGCACCTGCGATCTTCAGACACCTGCGGTCCCAGGTGCGCACCTGCGAAATCCCACTAACAGACCAAATTCTCGCACCTGCGATCTTCAGACACCTGCGGTCCCAGGTGCGCACCTGCGAAATCCCACTAACAGACCAAATTCTCGCACCTGCGATCTCTTCTCCGCACCTGCGGCTTCGCAGGCGCGGCCAACTATAAAGGAGTACGGTGCAATCATTCTGAAGAATATCATATGGAGTTTTTCCTACACCGATCTTATTGTCACTGTCACGACCCAAAATTCATAAGGTCGCGATGGCGCCGGACATCAATTTCAGGCAAGCCAAATCATTAATTAATTGAAATAACTTTCCGGTTTCAACATTTATGAAAACATTTCCTTTCACTTTATTACATATTAACAAAATAAATCTGTTAAGTAAAACAATGGTTTGAATACTACACTTTAGCAAATATATCTCAACATATCCCAGCACCCGGTGTCACAAGTATATGAGCAATTTCTAAGAATTTACAATTTCTACAAAGCTTGTCCGAAATACAAGTGGACAATGAAATTTAAAATAATGCAATACATTATGAGGGAGACTCTGTCAGTTGCGGATCGCCTCCGGATGATGCAGCTAGCCTAAGTCTCCAATCCTCCACATCCCTATGAAAGTACCCGTACAATGAAATGCACACCAAGTGTAGCATGAGTACAAAAACAACGTGTACTCAGTAAATGCCCGCCTAACCTCAGAGAGGTAGTGACGAGAGGTCAAATTATACACTTGCGACACTAAGCATGATTATCATAAGCAATTTATGAAAATCAGGAATAAATATTTTCAACTCCGTTCAAATTTAGCACTTTATATCTTCATCATATTAATAAAAATTAATCAACATGGGTGATTTAATCAAATAATAATTAGTCAACAAGAAGGAACAACTTCTTCCAAAATCTTTTTAATAACTTTAATCTTTGTCATTTCAATTGACAACTTAATATTTAAGGCCAGTAATCAGGCAAAATCATAGCAACTACGCAGTAAATATCACCCGCAAGCAATGCCGAGGGTCGAACGGCGCGGACCAACAATAATAAATTGCGCAGTGCGGAATGGTCGAACAACTCGAACCATAGATGCATCTATCTGCCCCGCTCGCGGATCGATCATTCGACACGGTTATACATACAAATAATAAGGCTAGCCTGCTCGGGAATCATACCTGTGACTCAGGTGCTCATATGTACACATATCCACATAATCAATCCTTATTTTTGTCAAGACACAATTTTTCACAGGAAAGTGGTAAAAATCCTTCTTAAAGGAACATGAAATATAGTTTTTAAATCTTTGTTTTGAAACTCATTTGTCAAGTTTAATAATATTCTATAATACAACCCTACCAGGTACACAATTATCCATAGAGGAATCAATTCTCTTTCTAGATGATTAGGGAAAATGGACTCTATTCTTCTTTTAGATATTTATTTACGATTTCGATTATATTAGCAGTTTAATATTACAGGCAGGATCACATGTATAACACATAAGGCATGTAAGTGGGTCCTAGACTACCCGGACATGGCATAATAGTAGCTACGCACGGACTCTCATCACCTCATGCGTACGTATCCCCCGAAGATAATAGCATGTACTTAATTAATTCACCTAGGGGGACAATTCCCCCTCACAAAGTTAGAAAGGAGACTTACCTCGCTCCGAAATCCCATAACCAGCCTCCAAGCCCTTCCGACGACTCCAACGGACGCACAAGGCCCCAAAACTATCCAAAACAACGACAACCCAATCAAAATATACTCTAATATTTTCAACAATTCCAAATTATAAAATTTTCCAAGCCCGCTTAGTGAAATGACAAAAATTGCTAAGTTAAATGACCAAAATGCCCTTAGGCCCACGTGCCCAGAATCAAAAATTTCTCGAAGATATATTCTACCCATAGCCTTACCAACTCAAATATACAATTTACTCAAATATTCATGCTCAATTCGTGGCTAAAAATCCAAATTTCCATATACTAGGTTTCTTCCATAATTTTCCAATTTCCATGCCTAATCCATGCATATAATCTTGTATTTAACTTAGAGGCATGAAGGAGTTACTTACCTTGACAATGGATGAAGGAATCCTCTCTTTGAAGCCTCCCAAAATCGCCTAATCCCGAGAAGAAATGAAGAAAATGAACCAAGAATTCTTGTTTTAAAACATTCTGCGCAGGCCGATTTCCGCACCTGCGGTCCCCTTATCGCATCTGCGTTTCCACAGGTGCGCCCAAATATCCCGCACCTGCAGCCTCCTTGGCTCCAGCCCAGTATCGCACCTGCGGTGCCCTTAGCCACACCTGAGGCTCCGCACCTATGGCCAAATCCTCGCAGGTGCGGTCACACCAGATGACAGCAACCTTAAGCTTTCTTCAACTTCAAATATTGATCTGTTAACCACCTGGAATCTACCAGAGGCCCCCGGGACCCCGTCCAATCATACCAACCTGTTCCAAAACATAATACAGACTTTCTCGAGGCCTCAAATCACATCAAACAACATCAAAACCACGAATCACACCCAAATCCTAACTTTATGAACTTAGAAATTTCCAACTTCTACATCAGATGCCAAAACCTACCAAATAATGTTCGATTGACCTCAAAATTTGCGCACAAGTCATATTCAACATTATGGACCTGCTCCAACTTCCGGAATCGCATTCCGACCTCGATATCGAAACTTCCACTTCCGGTCGAATTTCTCAAAAACCTTCAAATTTCTATCTTTAGCCAAATGACTTCAAAATGACCTACGGACATTCAAATTCACTTCCGATCGCGCTCCTAACTCCAGAGTCACCATACAAAGCAATTCCCAGACTCGGTCCCAAATGGACATCAACAACACTGAAATGCACTTCAAGCCCAAGTCTATGAAATTCTTCTAAAATGCTAAATTCCATAATATACGCCGAAATGCTCCCGGGTTATCCAAAACCCAATCCGGACATACGCCCAAGTCCGAAATCATCATACGAACCTGCCGGAACCTTCAAATCTTGATTCGGAGGTCGTTTACTCAAAATTCCAATCTTATTTTATTCTTCCAACTTAAGGCTTCTGAAATGAGAATTTTCTTTCCAAATCTACTCTAAACTTTCCAAAATTCAATTCCGACCAAGCCCACGGGTCATAATACTTGAAATGGAGCTGCTCACGACTTCAAAGCACTGAACGACGCGCTAGATCTCAAAATGACCGATCGAGTCGTTACATTCTCCCCCACTTAAATCGATGTTCATCCTCGAACGTACCAAAAATTGCTCTGGAGTTATCTGAAATCACTGTTTAACATTTCGAGCACCTGCCTGCTGCCACAACCCAGTTGAGTACATTTGCTTGATCAAATCTGAAGATTTCTTCTTTTATCCATATATTAAGCTCAGAATTCATTCAAACACTTTAAATTTCTCTGCCAGGCCTAGTTCCAATATATAAACACCGTATCAACTACCACATCACATACCAAAACATGACTACATGCCTTTGCTTAATCAGCACCATGCACCGCATAACTCATCATCTGACCACGATGGCACTCCCTGAATCTTAATAGCCGAAATTTCACGAATCTGGCGCTCCCAATGAACCTCATGATATATATATATACATCTTGCTGTAATGCTGAAGATACCACCACAATGAAGGAGATGTGTAGAAATTTATACCCAACTGCAGAGTTAACAAATCATTGAATACCTCATACTGACTAGAATCATCACCTCGTTATGAACCTGAATAATGGTATTTGTTCTTTAATATACACTTCACATAACCTTATCGCACTGATCCCTGATCCAAAAATCTCATCTCACCAGTATGAACTGCTCAGACCACAGATCACCCCAAACATGACCAACAACCTCACATGATACCACATCGCGCCAACTTAAGGCTTCTGAAATGAGAATTTTCTTTCCAAATCTACTCCAAACTTTCCAAAATTCAATTCCGACCACGTCCACGGGTCATAATACCTGAAATGGAGCTGCTCACGATTTCAAACCGCTGAACAACGCACTAGATCTCAAAACGACCGATCGAGTCGTTCATTCTCCCCTACTTAAACCGATGTTCATCCTCGAACGTACCAAAAACTGCTCTGGAGTTATCTGAAACCACTGTTTAACATTTCGAGCACCTGCCTGCTGCCACAACCCAGTTGAGTACATTTGCTTGATCAAATCTGAAGATTTCTTCTTTTATCCATATATTAAGCTCAGAATTCATTCAAACACTTGAAATTGCCAGGCCTAGTTCCAATATATAAACACTGTATCAACTACCACATCACATACCAGAACATGACTACATGCCTTTGCTTAATCAGCACCATGCACCGCATAACTCATCATCTGACCACGATGGCACTCCCTGAATCTTAATAGCCGAAATTTCACGAATCTGGCGCTCCCAATGAACATCATGATATATATATATATATACATCTTGCTGTAATGCTGAAGATACCACCACAATGAAGGAGATGTGTAGAAATTCATACCCAACTGCAGAGTTAACAAATCATTGAATACCTCATCTTGACTAGAATCATCACCTCATTATGAACCTGAATAATGGTATTTGTTCTTTAATATACACTTCACATAACCTTATCGCACTGATCCCTGATCCAAAAATCTCATCTCACCCAGTATGAACTGCTCAGACCACAGATCACCCCAAACATGACCAACAACCTCACATGATACCACATCGCGCCAACTTAAGGCTTCTGAAATGAGAATTTTCTTTCCAAATATACTCCAAACTTTCCAAAATTCAATTCCGACCACGTCCACGGGTCATAATACCTGAAATGGAGCTGCTCACGATTTCAAACCGCTGAACAACGCGCTAGATCTAAAAACGACCGATCGAGTCGTTCATTCTCCCCTACTTAAACCGATGTTCATCCTCGAACGTACCAAAAACTGCTCTGGAGTTATCTGAAATCACTGTTTAACATTTCGAGCACCTGCCTGCTGCCACAACCCAGTTGAGTACATTTGCTTGATCAAATCTGAAGATTTCTTCTTTTATCCATATATTAAGCTCAGAATTCATTCAAACACTTGAAATTGCCAGGCCTAGTTCCAATATATAAACACTGTATCAACTACCACATCACATACCAGAACATGACTACATTCCTTTGCTTAATCAGCACCATGCACCGCATAACTCATCATCTGACCACGATGGCACTCCCTGAATCTTAATAGCCAAAATTTCACGAATCTGGCGCTCCCAATGCACCTCATGATATATATATATACATCTTGCTGTAATGCTGACGATACCACCACAACGAAGGAGATGTGTAGAAATTCATACCCAACTGCAGAGTTAACAAATCATTGAATACCTCATCTTGACTAGAATCATCACCTCATTATGAACCTGAATAATGGTATTTGTTCTTTAATATACACTTCACATAACCTTATCGCACTGATCCCTGATCCAAAAATCTCATCTCACCCAGTATGAACTGCTCAGACCACAGATCACCCCAAACATGACCAACAACCTCACATGATACCACATCGCGCCAACTTAAGGCTTCTGAAATGAGAATTTTCTTTCCAAATCTACTCCAAACTTTCCAAAATTCAATTCCGACCACGTCCACGGGTCATAATACCTGAAATGGAGCTGCTCACGATTTCAAACCGCTGAACAACGCGCTAGATCTAAAAACGACCGATCGAGTCGTTCATTCTCCCCTACTTAAACCGATGTTCATCCTCGAACGTACCAAAAACTGCTCTGGAGTTATCTGAAATCACTGTTTAACATTTCGAGCACCTGCCTGCTGCCACAACCCAGTTGAGTACATTTGCTTGATCAAATCTGAAGATTTCTTCTTTTATCCATAATAAGCTCAGAATTCATTCAAACACTTGAAATTTCTTTGCCAGGTCTATTTCCAATATATAAACACCGTATCAACTACCACATCACATACCGGAACATGACTACATGCCTTTGTTGAATCAACACCATGCACCGCATAACTCATCATCTGACCACGATGGCACTTCCTAAATCTTAATAGCCAAAATTTCATGAATCTGGCGCTCCCAATGCACCTCATGATATATATACATACATCTTGCTACAATGCTTACGATACCACCACAACGAAGGAGATGTGTAGAATTTCATACCCAACTGCAGAATTAACAAATCATTGAATACCTCATCTTGACTAGAATCATCACCTCATTATGAACCTGAATAATGGTATTTGTTCTTTAATATACACTTCACATAACCTTATCGCACTGATCCCTGATCCAAAAATCTCATCTCACCTAGTATGAACTGCTCAGACCACAGATCACCCCAAACATGACCAACAACCTCACATGATACCACATCGCGCCAATAGGCCATAACTCGAACATTATAAATAAGAAATGACTCAAGAAGGGACTATTCAACCCACGCAATTGATATAAAATTTTCTCAAAAATTAGGAAGTAAAACATAAGAAATATAAATATATATTAACCCTCCTCATCATCACACTGTTGCGGCGTGCAACCCGATCCAAATAACATACCCGTGGCGACGTGCCACCCGATCCACACATAAAATTTATGTAAGAATATATATATAGTTATCCTGCTCACATGACATCCCCACTAAGAGGGACCTCAACACATAAGAAATTATCAAGCTGTTTCACAACTCACACAGCACAATCATAATAACACATGAATTTGACGAAGACGGAACAACATCCGCTGTTCTAATACCTTTCCATGAAAAAGCGCTCTACTGAAATGAACATGCCTGGCTCATAGGGATCCCATAATCATATTTAAATCCATCCACAAACATCAAATCACCTTGCTCGCACCAAACTAAGCTGATAGCTTTTACCTGGGTCCACATTAACCCACTTTCTCTCATAATACGCAAGAACAACCATCATAGCCGGGACAAAAACCCCACAATTCACAACCAAATGAACTGAACGTCCCCCAGGCATAAATTCTCAATTTTGCAATATTGCACTTCTTTAAACCCATTCCAAATCTTCAATCCATCAAGTGATACATGTCACACTTTATACAATCTTTTCGCGGTCATGCTTCCACGACCTAACCTTCCAATATGAGGTAGCGCAAGAATTTTATCAAAACTTCTGAATGACCAATAAGGTGAACACTTCATCATATAGAAACCTTTTACTTAACTCAATTCAAGAATACCATCTCAACACACGAGCGAATATCTACAATAACCAAACATACAAATCCTTAAGTAGTAGTCCATACCACCATAAACCTTCCGGGATCCGCCTACACCTGACATGCCATAGCATTCAAATGCTCCCACAATAAAACCGTTACGACGGCTGACAAGCTCCACACACCGGCACAAACCACATGCATAACTTAATCACATCAAAGGAATTGATCACTGCCGTAAATGTGCCATTTCAACCATGGCTACTCAATCTATTTTCTTTTAATAATCTTCAATTGCTTCAGGAATAATAGAAACTTCCTTCAACTCAGATAAAACTCAACCCTCACTCATCCCGAGTGACCTTGATTCACGAGACTATGCCGCCTAAATCCCCAACCCGTCTCATACCCTCTTGTTAATCTTTCTACAATCTGGAGTTTATTTCTCTCACTCCTCTAATACTATCATGCATGCTGAAACATATCATGGAACATTCCAACCATTCTCCCATTTCTTAGAAATTACTCTGCAAAAGCTCGATTCTCGATCATACTGCTGCCTGAAACCCTTAAACGCAACATTCTTAACCTTAGAATTTACCAAGACCACTATTGAGAGTCACCCACTCTGACTGGCCATAAATACAATCAACTCCAAGGCTCTCCTAGCACATGGACACCCTTTTCAATAAAACACATGACTGAGTCACTACCATGACAACTCACCTATGCCTTAAGCAAAAGTCTGAATCTTCCAAAGCCTAATCCTGATCCGACAGGGCCAACTTTTGCACACATTCGTCAAATCTCACGCACAATCACCATTTTACTCATTTCCCTTAGCTGAAATAACTTGACAACACGCCGACAATCCGCAACCCTATGAAAACACAATCCTGCAACCCAACTGCAGATGGTGAGACTCCCCCACTTAGCCCGAAGCTACTCCTTGCACCACTCTAGACCCTGACGAGATCCCTTCTCCTTTGATATCGTGATCTTGCTCAACCAATCCGTCCAATTCTTCCAAATTCTCTTGCTAGCACTCCCTAAATACTCAAATTCTCTAGCCCCATTCACATATTCCGCCTCTTACCGAATAGCCACTAGAACCCCTCACAGAGACCTGCCAACCATGCCACCGCTAACCTATTCACAGGAGATAACCCACCTGTGGAAATCACCTGCCGACACCTTCCAACGATGCTGAAATGCACGTTCTTAGTAAGTGTACTCAGTAAGTCACCCGCCTAATATCAAAGAGGTAGTGACGAGAGGTCAAATTAGACACTTGCTAAAGGTCAATTAGAATATTTAAGTGCGACACTAAGCATGATTATCATAGGCAATTTATAAAAATCAGGAATAAATATTTTCAACTCCGTTCACATTTAACACTTTATATCTTCATGATATTAATAACATTAATCAACATGGGTGATTTAATCAAACAACAATTAATCAACAGGAAGGAACAATTTCTTCCAAAATCTTTTTAATAACTTTAATCTCTGTCATTTCAATTGACAACTTAATATTTCAGGCCAGTAATCAGGCTAAATCATAGAAACTACGCAGTAAATATCAACCGCAAGCAATGCCGAGGGTCGAGCGGCGCCGACCAACAATAATAAACTGCACAGTGCGGAATGGTCGAACGGCTCGAACCATAGATGCATCTATCTACCCCGCTCGCGAATCGATCATTCGACACGGTTATACATACAAATAATAAGGCTATCCTGCTCGGGAATCATACCTGTGACTCAGGTGCTCATATGTACACATATCCACATAATCAATCCTTATTTTTGTCAAGACACAATTTTTCAAAGGAAAGTGGTAAAAATCCTTCTTAAAGGAACATGAAATATAGTTTTTAAATCTTTGTTTTGAAACGCATTTGTCAAGTTTAATAATATTCTATAATACAACCCTACCAGGTACACAATTATCCATAGAGGAATCAATTCTCTTTCTAGATGATCAGGGAAAATGGACTCTATTCTTCTTTTAGATATTTAATTACGATTTCGATTATATTAGCAGTTTAATATTACAGGCAGGATCACATGTATAACACATAAGGCATGTAAGTGGGTCCTAGACTACCCGGACATGGCATAATAGTAGCTACGCACGGACTCTCATCACCTCATGCGTACGTATCCCCCGAAGATAATAGCATGTACTTAATTAATTCACCTAGGGGGACAATTCCCCCTCACAAAGTTAGAAAGGAGACTTACCTCGCTCCGAAATCCCATAACCAGCCTCCAAGCCCTTCCGACGACTCCAACGGACGCACAAGGCCCCAAAACTATCCAAAACAACGACAACCCAATGAAAATATACTCCAATATTTGAAACAATTCCAAATTATAAAATTTCCCAACCCCGCTTAGTGAAATGACCAAAATTGGTAAGTTAAATGACCAAAATGCCCTTAGGCCCACGTGCCCAGAATCAAAAATTTCTCGAAGATATATTCTACCCATAGCCTTACCAACTCAAATATACAATTTACTCAAATATTCATGCTCAATTCGTGGCTAAAAATCCAAATTTCCATATACTAGGTTTCTTCCATAATTTTCCAATTTCCATGCCTAATCCATGCATATAATCTTGTATTTAACTTAGAGGCATGAAGGAGTTACTTACCTTGACAATGGATGAAGGAATCCTCTCTTTGAAGCCTCCCAAAATCGCCTAATCCCGAGAAGAAATGAAGAAAATGAACCAAGAATTCTTGTTTTAAAACATTCTGCCCAGGCCGATTTCCGCACCTGCGGTCCCCTTATCGCATCTGCGCTTCCACAGGTGCGCCCAAATATCCCGCACCTGCAGCCTCCTTGGCTCCAGCCCAATATCGCACCTGCGGTGCCCTTAGCCACACCTGAGGCTCCGCACCTATGGCCAAATCCTCGCAGGTGCGGTCACACCAGATGACAGCAACCTTAAGCTTTCTTTAACTTCAAATATTGATCCGTTAACCACCTGGAATCTACCAGAGGCCCCCGGGACCCCATCCAATCATACCAACCTGTTCCAAAACATAATGCGGACTTTCTCGAGGCCTCAAATCACATCAAACAACATCAAAACCACGAATCACACCCAAATCCTAACTTTATGAACTTAGAAATTTCCAACTTCTACATCAGATGCCGAAACCTACCAAATAATGTCCGATTGACCACAAAATTTGCGCACAAGTCATATTCAACATTATGGACCTGCTCCAACTTTCGGAATCGCATTCCGACCTCGATATCAAAGCTTCCACTTCTGGTCGGATTTCTCAAAAACCTTCAAATTTCTATCTTTAGCCAAATGACTTCAAAATGACCTACGGGCATCCAAATTCACTTCCGAACGCGCTCCCAACTCTAGAATCACCATACAAAGCTATTCCCAGACTCGGTCCCAAACGGACATCAACAACACTGAAATGCACTTCAAGCCAAAGACTATGAAATTCTTCTAAAATGCTAAATTCCATAATATACGCCGAAACGCTCCCCGGTTATCCAAAACCCTATCCGGACATACACCCAAGTCCGAAATCATCATACGAACCTGCCGGAACTAAGAATTCTTGTTTTAAAATATTCTGCCCAGCCCGATTTCCGCACCTGCGGTCCCCCTATCGCATCTACGCTTCCACAGGTGCGCCCAAATATCCCGCACCTGCAGCCTCCTTGGCTCTAGCCCAATATCGCACATGCGGTGCCCTTAGCCACACCTGAGGCTCTGCACCTATGTCCAAATCCTCGCAGGTGCAGTCACACCAGATGACAACAACCTTCACCTTTCTTCAACTTCAAATATTGATCCGTTAACCACCTGGAATCTACCAGAGGCCCCCGGGACCCCGTCCAATCATACCAACATGTTTCAAAACATAATGCGGACTTTCTCGAGGCCTCAAATCACATCAAACAACATAAAAACCACGAATCACACCCAAATCCCAACTTTATGAACTTAGAAATTTTCAACTTCTACATCAGATGCCGAAACCTATCAAATCACGTCCGATTGACCTCAAAATTTGCGCACAAGTCATATTCAACATTATGGACTTGCTCCAACTTCCGGAATCGCATTCCGACCTCGATATCAAAGCTTCCATTTCTGGTCGGATTTCTCAAAAACCTTCAAATTTCTATCTTTAGCCAAATGACTTCAAAATGACCTACGGGCATCCAAATTCACTTCCGAACGCGCTCCCAACTCTAGAATCACCATACAAAGCTATTCCCAGACTCGGTCCCAAACGGACATCAACAACACTGAAATGCACTTCAAGCCAAAGACTATGAAATTATTCTAAAATGCTAAATTCCATAATATACGCTGAAACGCTCCTCGGTTATCCAAAACCCTATCCGGACATACACCCAAGTCCGAAATCATCATACGAACCTGCCGGAACCTTCAAATCTTGATTCGGAGGTCTTTAACTCAAAATTCCAATCTTAGTTTATTCTTCCAACTTAAGGCTTCTGAAATGAGAATTTTCTTTCCAAATATACTCTAAACTTTCCAAAATTCAATTCCAACCAAGCCCACGGGTCATAATACCTGAAATGGAGCTGCTCACGACTTCAAAGCACTGAACGACGTGCTAGATCTCAAAACGACCGATCGAGTCGTTACATTCTCCCCCGCTTAAATCGATGTTCATCCTCGAACGTACCAAAAATTGCTCTGGAGTTATCTGAAATCACTGTTTAACATTTCGAGCACCTGCCTGCTGCCACAACCCAGTTGAGTATATTTTCTTGATCAAACCTGAAGATTTCTTCTTTTATCCATATAATAAGCTCAGAATTCATTCAAACACTTGAAATTTCTCTGCCAGGCCTAGTTCCAATATATAAACACCGTATCAACTACCACATGACATACCAGAACATGACTACATTCCTTTGCTTAATCAGTACCATGCACCGCATAACTCATCATCTGACCACGATGGCACTCCCTGAATCTTAATAGCCAAAATTTCACGAATCTGGCGCTCCCAATGCACCTCATGATATATATACATACATCTTACTATAATGCTGACGATACCACCACAACGAAGGAGATGTGTAGAAATTCATACCCAACTGCAGAGTTAACAAATCATTGAATACCTCATCTTGACTAGAATCATCACCTCATTATGAACCTGAATAATGGTATTTGTTCTTTAATATACACTTCAAATAACCATATCGCACTGATCCCTGATCCAAAAATCTCATCTCACCCAGTATGAATTGCTCAGACTACAGATCACCCCAAACATGACCAACAACCCCACATGATACCACATCGCGCCAACTTAAGGCTTCTGAAATGAGAATTTTCTTTCCAAATCTACTCTAAACTTTCCAAAATTCAATTCCGACCATGCCCACGGGTCATAATACCTGAAATGGATCTATTTACGACTTCAAACCGCTGAACGACGCGCTAGATCTCAAAACAACCGATCGAGTCGTTCATTCTCCCCCACTTAAATCGATGTTCGTCCTCGAACGTACCAAAAACTTCTCTGGAGTTATCCGAAATCACTGTTTAACATTTCGAGCACCTGCCTGCTGCTACAAACCAGTTGAGTACATTTGCTTGATCAAATCTGAAGATTTCTTCTTTTATCCATATAATAGGCTCAGAATTCATTCAAACACTTGAAATTTCTCTGCCAGGCCTAGTTCCAATATATAAACACCGTATCAACTACCACATCATATACCAGAACATTACTACATGCCTTTGCTGAATCAGCACCATGCACCGCATAACTCATCATCTGACCACGATGGCACTCCCTGAATTTTAATCGCCAAAATTTCACGAATCTGGCGCTCCCAATGCACCTCATGATATATATACATACATCTTGCTATAATGCTGACGATACCACCACAACGAAGGAGATGTGTAGAAATTCATACCCAACTGCAGAGTTAACAAATCATTGAATACCTAATCTTGACTAGAATCATAACCTCATTATGAACCTGAATAATGGTATTTGTTCTTTAATATACACTTCACATAACCTTATCGCACTGATCCCTGATCAGAAAATCTCATGTCACCAAGTATTAACTGCTCAGACCACAGATCACCCCAAACATGACCAACAACCTCACATGATACCACATCGCGCCAAGAGGCCATAACTCTAACATGATAAATAAGAAATGACTCAGGAAGGGACTATTCAACTCACGCAACTGATATGAAATTTTCTCAGAAATTAGGAAGTAAAACATAAGAAATATAAATATATATTAACCCTCCTCATCATCACACTGTTGCTGCGTGCAACCCGATCCAAATAATATACCTGTGGTGACGTGCCACCCGATCCACACATAAAATTTATGTAAGAAGATATATATATATAGAGCCAATTTGCTCAATATTACAAATTACTGAATATTGATCATAAGCACACTAAGTGCATAATACCATCCTGGGGAGACTGATAAAGCCGTAGGCTACAAAACTTAAGCACAACTGAGGTGCGATATATATATATATATATATATATACACACACACACACTCTGGATCTCAAGAGCTATCCTGCTCGCATGACATCCCCACTAAGAGGGACCTCAACACATAGGAAATTATCAAGCTGTTTCACAACTCACACAGCACAATCATAATAACACATGAATTTGACGAAGACGGAACAACATCCGCTGTTCTAATACCTTTCCATGAAAAAGCGCTCTACTGAAATGAACATGCCTGGCTCATAGGGAGCCCATAATCATATTTAAATCCATCCACAAACTTCGAATCACCTTGCTCGCACCAAACTAAGCTGATAGCTTTTACCTGGGTCCACATTAATCCACTTTCTCTCACAATACACAAGAACAACCATCATAGCCGGGACAAACACCCCACAATTCACAACCAAATGAACTGGACACCCCCCAAGCATAAATTCTCAATTTTGCAATATTGCACTTCTTTAAACTCATTCCAAATCTTCAATCCATCAAGTGATACATGTCACACTTTATACAATCTTTTCGCGTTCATGCTTCCACGACCTTCCACACAAGGCAACAAGTCTGCCCATCCACTACTGGCCATACTACGCTGTAACACAAATCAAGAACCCATAACCAGGGTACAAAGTCTCTTCCACCAAATATCAATCTGAGATGACACTGAAGATAACACCAGCTTACACTAAACTTTCAAATCACTTTCTCTTGCTCTTCCGAGCTCATGACATCCTTATTAACACCGAACCGCAATCTCGATTGTTACTCCCAGTTACATACTGATTACCGCACCTAACCTTCCAATATGAGGTAGCGCAAGAATTCTATCATAACTTTTGAACGACCAATAAGGTGAACACTTCATCATATAGAAACCTTTTACTTAACTCAATTCAAGAATACCATCTCAACAAACGAGCGAATTTCCACAATCACCCAACACACAAATCCTTAAGTAGTAGTCTATACCACCATAAACCTTCCGGGATCCGCCTACACCTGACAGGCCATAACATTCAAATGCTCCCACATGAAAACTGTTATGACGGCTGACAAGCTCCACACACCGGCACAAACCACATACATAACTTAATCACATCAAAGGAATTGATCACTGCCGTAAATGGGCCATTTCAACCATGGCTACTCAATCTATTTTCTTTTAATAATATTTAATTGCTTTTGGAATAATAGAAACTTCCTTCAACTATGATCAAACTCAACCCTCACTCATCCCGAGTGACCTTGATTCACGAGACTATGCCACCTAAATCCCACAACCCGTCTCATACCCTCCTGTTAATCTTTCTACAATCCAGAGTTTATTTCTCTCACTTCTCTAATACTATCACGCATGCTGAAACATATCATGGAACATTCCAACCATCCTCCCTTTTCTTAGAAATTACTCTGCAAAAGCTCGATTCTCGATCATACAGCTGCCTGAAACCCTTAAACGCAGCTTTCTTAACCTTAGAGTTTATCAAGACCACTATTGAGAGTCACCCACTCTGACTGGCCACAAATACAATCAACTCCAAGGCTCTCCTAGCACATGGACACCCTTTTCAATAAAATAAATGACTGAGTCACTACCATGACAACACCTATGCCTTAAGCAAAATTCTGAATCTTCCAAAGCCTAATCCTGATCCGACAGGGCCAACTTTTGCACACATTCGTCAAATCTCACGCACAATTACCATTTTACTCCTTTCCCTTAGCTGAAATAACTTGACAACACGCCAACAATCCGCAACCCTATGATAACACAATCCTGCAACCCAACTGCAGATGGTGAGACTCCCCCACTTAGCCCGAAGCTACTCCTTGCACCACTCTAGACCCTGACGAGATCCCTTCTCCTTTGATATCGTGATCTTGCTCAACCAATCCGTCCAATTCTTCCAAATTCTCTTGCTAGCACTCCCTAAATACTCAAATTCTCTAGCCCCGTTCACACATTCCACCTCTTACCGAATAGCCACTAAAAACCCCTCACAGAGACCTGCCAACCATGCCACCGCTAACCTATTCAAAGGAGATAACCCACATGTGGAAATCACCTGTCGACACCTTCCAACGACGCTGAAATGCACGTTCTTAGTAAGTGTAATCAGTAAGTCGCCTGCCTAATATCAGATAGGTACTGACGAGAGGTCAAATTAGACACTTGCTAAAGGTCAATTAGAATATTTAAGTGCGACACTAAGCATGATTATCATAGGTAATTTATTAAAATCAGGAATAAATATTTTCAACTCCGTTCACATTTAACACTTTATATCTTCGTGATATTAATAACATTAATCAACATGGGTGATTTAATCAAACAACAATTAATCAACAGGAAGGAACAACTTCTTCCATAATCTTTTTAATAACTTTAATCTCTGTCATTTCAATTGACAACTTAATATTCCAGGCCAGTAATCAGGCAAAATCATTGAAACTACGCAGTAAATATCACGTGCAAGCAATGCCGAGGGTCGAACAACGCGGACCAATAATAATAAATTGTGCACTGCCGAAGGGTCGAGCGGCTCGAACCATAGATGCATCTATCTGCCCCGCTCGCGAATCGATCATGAAACGCAGTTATACATACAAATAATAAGGCTATCATGCTCGCGAATCATACATGCGACTCAGGTGCTCATATGTACACATATCCACATAATCAAACCTTATTTTTATCAAGACACAGTTTTTCTCAGGAAAGTGGTAAAAATCCTTCTTAAAGGAACATGAAATATAGTTTTTAAATCTTTGTTTTGAAACTCATTTGTCAAGTTTAATGATATTCCATAATACAACACTATCAGGTACACAATTATCCACAGAGGAATCAATTCTCTTTCTAGATGATTAGGAAAAATGGAATCTAGTCTTCTTTTAGATATTTAATTATGATTTTAATTATATTAGCAGTTTAATATTACAGGCAGCATCACAGGTATAATACATAAGGCATGCTAGTGGGTCCCAGACTACCCGGACATGACATAATAGTAGCTACACAGGAACTCCCGTCACCTCGTGCGTACGTAGCCCCCAAAGATAATAGCATGTACTTAATTAATTCACCTAGGGAACAATTCCACTTCACAAAGTTAGAAAGGAGACTTACCTCTCTCCGAAATCCCATAACCGGCCTCCAAGCCCACCCGACGACTCCTACAGATGCAGAACGCCCCAAAACTATCCAAACAACGACAACCTAATGGAAATATACTCTAATATTTGCAACAATTCCAAATTATAAAATTTCCCAATCCCGGTTAGTGAAATGACCAAAATGTCCTCGGGCCCACGTGCCTGGAATCCAAAATTTCTCGAAGATATATTCTACCCATAGCCTTACTAACTTAAATATACAATTTACTCAAATATTCATGCTCAATTCGTGGCTAAAAATCCAAATTTTCATTTTCTAGGTTTCTTCAATAATTTCCCAAATTCCTACCATTTTCCATGCCTAATCCATGCATATAATCTTCTATTTAACTTAGAGGCATGAAGGAGTTACTTACCTTGACAATGCAAGAAGGAATCCTCTCTTTGAAGCCTCCCAAAATCGCCTAAGCCCAAGAAGAAATGAAGAAAATGAACCAAGAATCCTTGTTTTAAAACATTCTGCCCAGGCCGATTTCCGCACCTACGGTCCCCTTATCGCACCTGCGCTTTCGCAGGTGCGCCCAAATCTCCCGCACCTGCGGCCTCCTTGGCTCCAGCCCAATATCGCACATGTGGTGCCCTTATCCGCTAATGCGGCCAAATCCTCGCAGGTGCGCTCACACCAGATGACATCAACCTTCATCTTTCTTCAACTTCAAATATTGATCCGTTAACCACCTGGCAATCCACCCGAGGCCCCGGGGACCCCGTCCAATCATACCAACCTATTCCAAAACATAATGCGAACTTGCTCGAAGCCTCAAATCATATCAAACAACATCGAAACCACGAAATTTCTAACATCTACATCCGATGCCGAAACCTATCAAATCACGTCCGGTTGACCTTAAAATATGCGCCCAATTCATATTCAACATTATGGACCTGCTCCAACTTTTGTAATCGCATTACGACCTCGGTATCAAAACTTCCACTTCCGATCGAATTTCTCAAAAACCTTCAAATTTCTATCTTTAGCCAAATAACTTCAAAATGTCCTACGGACAACCAAATTAACTTACGATTGTGCTCCCAACTCAAGAATCACCATACGAAGCTATTCCCAGACTCGAAATCCCATACGTGACATCAACAACACTGAAATGCACTTCAAGCCCAAATCTAATAAATTCTTCTAAAATGCGAACTTCCATAATAGACGCCGAAATGCTCCCGGGTTATCCAAAAGCCGATCCGGACATACACTAAAGTCCAAAATCATCATACGAACCTGCTAGAACCTTCAAATCCTGATACGGAGGTCGTTTACTCAAAATTCCAATCTTAGTTGATTCTTCCAACTTAAGGCTTCTGAAATAAGAATTTTCTTTCCAAATCAACTCTAAACTTTCTGAAATGCAATTCCGACCATGCCCATGGGTAATAATACCTGAAATGGAGCTGCTCACGACTTCAAATCGATAAACGATGCACTAGAGCTCAAAACGACCGGTCAGGTCATTACAGTTACATGTTTTGTCGCAATTAACGTGTGTTAGAGGAATTATCAAGAGAATCGCCTCAGGTATGTTAAGGATATCCCTTCTTTCTTTTTGGCATGATCCCTACAATACAAACAAAATGAGCAAATGCACAGCTTCCATAAATGACTCTACTAAAAGAAATACTAGAGGTTCTTATGTTTTTGATTCCTATATGTCTTATAATTCTATCATCTGTTCATGGGTCTCCGAAAATACGTAAGTTGATAAAGTTTATTTCATTATATTAATCAGTGGCATAATGGTCTTATGACGTTCCGAGAGATTTTATTGACGTACTTCTCATGCATTGCATTCATTTATACATGTATTCTGACCTGTGACCAGATGGCGTTATATACATGTATATATATGGATATATATGTATATAGGATATGGGAATAGGTTATGGTGTTATATACGCCCCACCACCTGCTCAACTGGTATATGTTGTTGATTTTGCCCACAGTGGCCTAGATGATATGATGGAATGCCCTCAGAGGCTTGATGATATTATGTACACCTATACCTATGCATGATACGACATCTATACGTACGTGCATGATATTATAAATGTTTCAGGATTTACAAAGTTACTTAGACTTATAAGCAGAATTCTTTATTCCATGTTTCATCAATGTATCTTATGTACTGATTTACATGTCTTACATACTCCGTACATAATTCGTACTGACGCCCTATTTCCCAGGGCTTGTGTTTCATGCTTGCAGGTGTAGGTAGATGGGCTGACAGCCCCCCTTCTTAACATCATTGATCATCGCGTTTTGGTGTGCTCCATTTGATCCAGGGCTGATTTAAGTTTAGGTATGATGTGTTTGTATACATATATGGTTATGAAGGGGCCCAGTCCCATCCTTGTATAGTTGTCTATTCTATTAGAGGTCTATAAACAGTCATGTATAGCTGGATAGTATGTGGCCTTGTCGGCTTCCCATTTTTGATATATAATTGTCTATAGTAGTCTTGACAGCTTGCCCAACGTATTTCACACGTGTATGTATATCCATATATGTCTTTTGGACAGGTTTCCCTCACGTATGCTATTCTCGTAATTCATCAGATATTATTCATGTTTATATCTTAGACGCATGATTAAGGGTGTTATTCATGGGTCGTGACATATATTTCTCTTATCTGTTCTCCTTATGTATTCAGTCATTTTCGTCATGTGCTTATTTGAGTTTTTCATTATAGGGTGTGTGCCTTGTGGCATTAAATGTGACTAGTTGATTCGGGCGTATAGTTATGAGGTCTTCGTGTTTCTTGCGCCATTGTCATCATTATGTAGGTTTGAAATTGGGTTCTAACGGATATGAGGCTAATTGTAGGTGCTGAATTTGATTATGGGCAGCGATTGTGATCAGGAATGTTATTATGGGCCTATGTATGATGTGTCACATTGTGTGGTCGTACCTTGTGGGTGTACGCATGAGTTGTTGTAGCTAGTTGAGACTGATACCGGGTGTGGATTTAGAATCAGGTCTTTTGGAGATGAACGGAAGGTGAAAATTTTGACTCCAAGGCTTATTGGTGTTCGTAGAAGGGATAATTAATGTTGAGATGGTGTCATCAATCTTATGTGAATGGGGTTGATGTGGGTTCACTCGGGGGTGTATGTTGGATGTGTGCATTCAATGATTTGATGACATTGAGGCGATTCTTGGCACGTTCAAGTACGAACGTTTGTTTAAGAGGGAGAGGATGTAACGACCCGGCCGGTCGTTTTGAGAATTTAATTCTCGTTTGGTGGCATAAGGTCTTGAGAAACTTCCTATTATGTGTATTGACTTACGTGCGTGGTCGAGTTCAGTTACCAAATGATTTGGAGGTAAATCGGAAGAAGGATTATAGTTTTAGAAGCTGAAGCGGTAAGAGTTAATCTGAATTTGACTTTTGTGTAAACGGCTCCAAAATGGGTTTTGGGTAATTTCAACAACTTTGTATTGTGAATTTGACTTACGCGTGCATCCAAAATTGGATTTGGAGGTCCGTAGGATAATTTGGAACATTTCGGCAAAAATTGGAAAAGTTGAAGTTTTGAAGGTTGAGAGGTTTGAACTAGAGTTGACTTTGGCGATATCGTGGTCGAAATGTGATTCCAGAAGTTGGAACAACTCCATAATATTATTTGTGACTTGCCTGCAAAATTTGACATCATTCCGCGTTGATTTGATAGGTTTCGGCACGTGTTTTAGAAGTTTGAAGATTTGAAAGTTCATAAGTTCGATTCATGGTGCAATTTGTAGTTTTAGCATTATTTGACGTGATTTGAGACCTTGAGCGGGTCCGTGTTAGGGTATGGACATTGTTGTGTGTTTGGACGTGGTCCCCGGGACCCCGAGTGTGTTTCGGACGAGCTTCAGATGATTTTCATGCTTGTGTTCAGGTCTGTTTCTGGTGTCTCTCACATGCGACATCCTGGAGGGCTGGTGCAGCTTCACTTTTGCATGAACCTATTTGCTTCTGTGATAGCTGAGGCATGGGAGATAACTCACTTCTGCGGATGCTGGCATGCAGGTGCGGATGCCGCTTCTACGGTTGAGAGATCGCTTCTGCGAAGGAGTCCGCTTCTGCGCTCATGTCATCGCTTCTACAACACCGCTTGTGCGCCTATATTGTCTGCAGATGCGGACCTAGGCCTGGTAAGTTAAGTTTTCAGATGTGAACGTCTGCCTACAAATGCGTTTGCACATATGTGCTTATTTGTCGGCAAATGCGGAAGCCCTGGGCAGAGAGTTTATATTCGAATGTTTTGCCATTTTCTCTACATTTTGAGTTTTAGATCTCGGTTGTAGGAGCTTCTTTGTCGGTTTTTTAAGCAAATCGATTGGGTAAGTGTTCTTCACCTAGAATTTATTATGTTGCATGATTTTATCCTTATTCGTATCATTTAAGTTGTATTTTGAGTTGAGGAAAATTGAGGTTTTTGAAGAAAATTCTCAAAATGAAAAATCATGATTTGAGGGACGAGTTGGTATCGGAATTTGATAATTTTAGTATGTGATGGAATTCGAGGGTCCACCAAACTATAGAGAGCCAGGTTCTCTATTAGTTTTCACATATTACACACACACACAACAAAATGTAAATGACACTGAAAGCTTTTACGTGGAAAATTCCCAGCTCAACGAGACTAAAAACCACGACCTACACTTGTAAGATTTCAACTTTACTACTGAGCAACTTTCAGATTACAGTCTATGTAACCTAGGAATTAACTACTTAATCCCTCACTAGCTTGTGACACACCTATTACAAGCCACTTTGTAATACCCCTATTACAAAGACTTCACAACTTGACTAACTCTAGCCAAGACACAAACACTAAAATTTGTGATTTACAAGTGTTTCCTAATCAATGATTCTAAACAAGCTAAGTAATATTTACAATTGAAGAACAATTACAAATTTACAACTCTACTAAGGACATACAAATACTTGATATGGGAACTGGTCCGTAGCAGAGTTGTTCTTTGTTCTTGATGAACTGCAGAATCACTTCTCTTGATGATTAATCACTTGGAGTGATTGCGTAAATTCTCTTGCATTCAAGCGGTGTTTTGTCATTGGTTTAATTTTAATATAACATTTATGACATTTAAGAATGATGTAAGCAACTTATGGTACAATGTCTTTCCAATGGAAGTGATTGTTGCACTATGATGTACTGTTGTGTGTGTAGTTAGTCACTTTCCACCTGTGGAGAGTTGAGTTGGTACAATCACCAGGGGACCCTAGGACCACCAGTTCCCCTTGCTGATTTTTGACTTTTGTGGTTCTGACAAACATCTCCAGCTCAAGGCTGGTTGTATTCATGTGCTTGGGAATGTGCACCAAATGCGGATCAAGTTCCTTCTCTTGTTCTTGGCATTAAGTTTGTTAGATCATCAAAACATAAAACAAAGGTACTTATAACCTATAAATTTCACCCTTTTTGATGATGACAAACTTATAATTGAAAATCTTACGAGGAACAATAGAAACCAGATAGAGAATCATGAACCTTAAAGAGTTCCCCTAAATCCGTAGTCCCCCTTAAACAGTACACATCACTATTCTATTATGCAAAATCTTCCCCCCTTTACCATCATAAAAGGCACAGACCAAGTAAAAAGTATAAAGAAGTATAGTGTGGTTAACTCATGCCACTTGTGTGCACATAACATGATAGAAAACAGAGACAAAAGAGCAACAACATAAAAATCAAAGGGAAAGACTTGCATTAACCAAATTTGGACTTTTACAGGTTGAAGAAGAATCATTTTTACCATCCACAATTCCAAAGAAAAAAAAAATCAAGTACCGGAAATAAAACATCATCAAAACATACTTAACAGATGGACACTGGAAACTGGACACTGAGGGGACATATCTTAAGGGGCACTCCAGGAATAGGGCTTTGAGGAGGTGGCAATGCTTTTGAGGACAAGATCTATGTGAGCATTCATAGACATTTGCTCATTGAGCAGTTTCTCCTTCAGGTCCTCAACCTGTTTCCTGAGCTCAGCATTTTCCTTCTTCAGCCGGGCATCCTCTGAGTTGTAACAACGACTAGAGCGTGATGCCTCTTGTAACTTACTAAGCTGATTCTCCAAAATGTCATTCCTTTCCTTCAACTTCATTATCTCATCTCTGGCACTATTCTGGGCATTAATCAGTTGAGAGATAGTGAAGGTGCTTCCTATTCCTCCAACCTTGTCAATGCATTCACACTCCTTAAGGGTGGTCTTGGAGAAAGTCAGCTTCTTTGTCCCCACTTTGGCCTGTCTTAGTGGTACCTTAAAGAACTTGAAAACCTTTGTTAGGAGGAGCCCGTAAGGTAGCCCATGGTTGCCATCCTTAAAATTTGCCACTTTTTGCGTATGCTTAGTCATTAGTCCAGGCAGATTGATGGTGGTAAAACTATCCAAGGCTTCCATAAGAACTCGGTCAGCTTTGGATGTGATAGATCTCCTCTAAGCACGAGGAAGCATCACTTTGTTAACAATCTCAAAAAACAACTGATAAACTAGAAGGAGTTCCTTTTTATGTAATCATTCCCCATGTTGAATTGCCATTCTCTTCATCATCAGACTTGTCACCACTCTCTTTCATTGTCTTGTCACAAGAGTTCTTCACTAACGTTTTGCTGGAAGCAACATCAGCATTCTTTGAAGGACTCTCAACACTTGTAGAAGTGTGCCTTTTGGATAGAGAGAGAGAGTTCTTCTGCCTTAAGGGCTTGCGAACCAAGGAACTAGGTTCCTCTTCAGCTTCTTCATCCACATTCACCACATGAACATCATTTCCTGTATAGGTTTTCCATCCTTGACCAACTTTCTTATTTCTTGACTCATCTGGCTCTTCTTGACAGCAGACTCTAGAGCCTCCTTTTTCTGCAACCATGTAGTGGGTCGCTTAGCGGTTGGCTCTGGATTTCCCACTGGCTTACTCCTAACCCTGATAAAATTTCTAATCACCATATCATCTAGATATTCTTCATTGTCAGACTACATTTCAAGACCCACCATATTCAGGGTCTCAACATAGAAGTAAGGAGAAGGAGCAGGATCAATACTGACCTGGGGAGACGACCCCTGACCTGGATCCTCCATGGAGTGATCAGGTCCATCATTTGGGACACCAGTATCATCTTCATGTGCCGGTTGTTTGAATGGCACAAGTTCTCCCCCTTCTTCTGTGTGCTGAAGCGCTTCCTCTTGAGGCTCAGACTCCCTACACCTTCCTCTACAACAACCACTTCAGAAGCGATGGAGAGAATATTTTCTACTGCCTCCTTTTCTTGTGGTTTCGTGGAAATTTCAACAGAGGGAGGAGTGATACCTGCATAATCATGACATGTCATGGTTGTCTCAACATTGTCATGAGTAACCGTTGGATATTCAGTAGAGGAATCTTCCATGGTGAGAGTCGATGTTTCCTGATTTCCTTCTTGAACCAAGTCACTTTGTTCACTCTATTTAATAGACGAAACTGGAAGAGGATTGGCATCACAGACTTTCTGGGAGTCGAGGTTGCATGACTTTGATGAGGACAGAAATCTGAGTGGGTAGGAGAGGGAGTAGAGTGTGGAGGAGACTCTACTCTAGGGTTTGGAATGGTGGTTGTGTTGGGTGGGGACTCTACCACTGGAGTTCTAACTTGTGTGGACTCGATGGGGGTACTGTCAGATACACTCGTAGTTACTTGATTTTAAGACATGGTGAAGTTTTACTAGAAAGGTTTGTGGATTCAGAAGAGAGAAAACAAAGGGTAAATTTTGAATTGGAACTAAAGGGTTGTGACATTGATGTATGTATTTATGAAAAGTGAGGGACCGGTTGAAACAACGACATCTTTTCTTAGGGAGTCGGGTCGCTTAGTAGAAGGTGAGACGCTTTAGATGAAAAAACACGACGTAAAGAGACTGACATGCTGGTGATATAATATTATTTCTATCCATTTTAAATTGTGTATGAGAGAAGAAAGAAGATACTAACCTATGTCAGGAGAACAAGGTTCCCTGACAAGTCTTGCAAGTTTAAGCTTTAACCCCTTTTTACCAGTATGTACTGCAACAACTGCTTTGTAATCATCATGCGTGTCTACCTGTAAGTGTATAGAAATGATTTAGTTGCCAGAAAACACTTTAGCAAATTTTACCTGTATATGTCTTTCATAGACAATGGGAACCAAGTCCTCAGTTGGGTTTTATCAACCCCAATGTCAGGCGATTTCTCTTGAAATGTTCTCTGCTCAGGGCCTTGGTGATGATGTCTGCAATTTGATTTTCAGTGCTGCAAAACTTCATAAAAATGAGGCCTTTTCAACATTGTTCATAAGGAAGTGATGACGTACATTAATGTGCTTGGTCCTCTTATATTGGACTGGGTTTTTGGCCATGTAAGTGCACTTGCATTATCACACAAGAGAGGTACACAATTAGTGTATACCCCAAAGTCTTCCAACTGCTTCTTGATCCATATCAGTTGAGCACAACAAGAAGCGGCTGCTACATAAGACAGGAAACTAGAAAATGTGCCATTCCAGATGTGTTTTTCCTGTCCACCAGATATCCTGCATATATCAACATCACCATACCTATGAGATCAAAATTATAACCTGAATGATATTAGAGAACCAGATCATGTGTCCCTTTAAGATATTTTATACAGCTAAATCAGAGAGCTCAATTTTATGATCATTACGGCACTCAAAAGGCTCGAAGTAGCTCGAGTTGTGGCATCAAGGAAGCATGTCGAGGATCCTCTACCTCGGGGTAGTGCAAATTGAAGACTAACATGTAAAGGCGAGAAATTCCCAAAAGGCACGTGATTAAAGCTGACTAAGTACGCAAAATAGTACAAGTCCGTACCGTGGCATTAAATGGATGTACCAACCATCTCTCTTTGTATTAATTGCACATGTACTATGTTGGGTTTCCCCCTCTTATATAAAGGGACCTTTTTCATTTTGTAACATGACATGATATTCAATACAAGAACAAGAACATTCTCTACTCTCTAACTCAAAACATTTTTTACAATTGTTCCATTGATTTATTACCTTTCATTTATTGTGTTCATTAAATTGTTTTTCATTTATTGTTCATTATTGATCAAAAAGAGGCCATCTTAAAGGCCTTCAATACTGTTGTATCCTCATCGACCGCTCTCTGTTAAACCTTCGAGCTCGACCTCGAGGCCCTATTTCGACCAAGCTCGCGACCTCATCTCTCACCTACTCGGTTAGCATAATCTCATTATCCTTCGCTCTTATTTCATTTTCTTACCCCTCACTTAGCATCTATTTCCTAAAAAACTAGTATTAAAGTAGATTATATATTTTTAGAACCACACAATCAAATATAAATGTAATGACCGTTTTCAAGGTAAATAGTTTGGAGCCTACCGTTGGGCTAAAAATAAGAGTGATTATTTTAGTGCTGGTTTTATTGCAACACAAGTTATTCTTTACACTTTTTTTTGTCCAAGAATCTTCAATTTCAAGTCAACAAGTGTCTAACTCAGTAAATGCACATGAAAACAACGGTCCTGAGGATCATGGAGAGAACGACATAGCTGCTTCAGGTGCCGGTGTACCACCGCAAAACCCTGAGGGGCACCAGTGTAAATCCCCGTCGACGAAGGCTCACGCAACGCTCAACATGTCGATGTAAGATCTCATATAGACGAGAGTGTGCACGATGGAGACCAACATCAAGCACAAAGAGCCTATGCTGAAAAGGAAAGAGAGGTTAGCCTTCACGTCATTTTTGAGATGTTGCAAGCACAACAGGTGGCTATTGCTCAACTACAAAGCCATCGGAGAACTCCAAGCACAGCACCACCAGAAATGGCTCGTCGAGTTGAACAAGCACTAGAAATGTCGAGCAATAATGGGTCAGCAGGCGACCCCGCTATTATGAAGATGCTCGAGTACCTCACAAAGAGGATTGAATCAAGAGAAAAGAAGATAGAAGCTAACGACAAAAATGTGGAAACCTATAACTCGAGGGTTGATCAGATCCTAAGCGCACCCCCGATTCTAAAAGGTGTAGATTCAAAAAAGTTCGTGCAAAAACCATTTCCATCAAGTGCGGCTCCGAAGCCCATACCGAAGAAATTAAAAATGCCTGACCTCCCGAAGTACAACGGGACCTCGGACCCTATTGAGCACATTACTGGTTACACTTGTGCTGTCAAAGGGAACGACCTAAGAGATGACGAGATTGAATCCGTCTTATTGAAAAAAATTTGGAGAAACACTATCCAAAGGGGCCATGATGTGGTATCATAACCTGCCCCCGAACTCGATAGATTTGTTTGCCATGATGGCAGACTCTTTTGTGAAGGCACATGCTAGTGCCATCAAGGTCGCTACGAGGAAGTCTGACGCCTTCAAAATCAAACAAAAAGAGAATGAGATGTTAAGGGAATTCACATCCCGCTTCCAATTGGAATGGATAGAATTAGCTCCGGTCTCCGACGATTGGGTAGTACAAGCCTTCGCTTAGGGCTTGAATGAACGAAGCTCGATAGCTTCAAAGCAACTGAAGCAAAACATAATCGAATATCCCGCCATAGTTTGGGCGGATGTACACAACATGTATCACTCAAAGATCAGAATCGAGGACGACCAATTGGAAGCCCTCTAGGGCTCAGTGTATCCCAGCAGGTTCTCATCAAAGGAATCGAGGTTCCCGGAAAGAGAACCGAGGCCAAGCAAAGAAAGGTATCAATCGTATATAAAAAATCGAAGAAATATCCCGAGGCGTAACATACCTCGAAGAGACCAGAGGATAGATCGAGGCCAGAATCCTCGTTGACTCTTGAGCAAATCAGGGTTTCACATGCACGCAAGGCAAGAAGAGGCACCCCAACTATCTGAATACAATTTCAACATCGACGTTTCAGACATCGTATCTACCATAAGTAATATAAAGGACACTAGATGGCCAAGACCCGTACTATCAGCTCATTCACAAAGGAACCCTACCATGATATGTGAATATCACGATACACACGGTCATAGGACCGAGGATTGCAGACAGCTTCGAGAAGAAGTAGCCCGACTGGTTAGCAAAGGGTACCTTTGAGAATTCCTTAGTGACCGAGCTAAAAACCAATTTTGGAAAATAGAGGCGAAGAGGAAAAATGAAACAGAAGAACCACAACACGTCATCCACATGATTATTGGAGGAGCCGACGTCCCCCAAGGACCTGTTTTCAAGCAAACAAAAGTATCCATCACTTGGGAAAAGCGAACTCAGAGCTACATACCTGAAGACGCTCTTTCATTCAGCGAAGAGGACATCGAGACCTTGTCTCAACCTCATAATGATGCACTGGTAATTTCTTTTCTTTTGAATAAATTTCAGATTAAACGTGTGCTCGTGGATCCAGGTAGCTCCCAACATAATTAGGTCGATGGTTGTAGAGCAACTCGGATTGCCCCACCAAATTGTGCCCGCCTCTCGAGTCCTCAACGGATTCAACATGGCTCGTAATCATCCTCCGAGCTAACGTGGCCGGTACAATTCAAGATACCAAATTTCATGTCATCAAAGGTGACATGAGATACAATGCATTTCTTGGAAGGCCATGGATTCACAGTATGAGGGCAGTGTTGTCAACTCTTCATCAAACGATGACGTTTCCAATGAAGGATGGAGTGAAAACAGTGTACGGAGAGAAGCACGCAGCAAAAGAAATGTTCGCAGTGCACGATGTGGCACTGACACCTTCTACATCGAAGGAGCCAAAAACAAGCAAACAACCGAGTAACAATCACGAATTACATCCTCAGATGAATGAATAGAGGACCGTTCCACGTCCTCAGAACAAATAACCAGAGCATATCGTGGCTTCAACGCCACCACAGCTAAGGTACAATCCTCTCCCTCTTTCCTTCACATTTTAAACTAACCTATGTGCAGGTGTTCGATTGAAAGGATTCGAAGCACGCTCCAGCTTGAAGGCCGTAGGTTTTAAAGCATGTGTTGCACTCTTTTTCCCTCACGTAGGATTTTATCCCGAATGGGTTTTACCGACGAGGTTTTCAACGAGGCAACACTTATATGCTACCTAAGGAGAACTCAACAAGTATGCAAGGCTTCTCTTCAATCAGCCTCAAATACTGAGGGGCATCCCCCCAAGAGATCACCTCCTCGAAGAAACTAAAATTAGCCAAAGAGGATGGTCTCGACATCAGAATAATGTATAGGACCAAACGGTCGAATGAACCGTGTCCACATAGAATAATCAAACCCTTGATGGTGAAAAAATATACACTTGTACCAAGTAATCGAAGGACAATCTTTTATCATCAAAACACTTCGCGCGTCAAATAAGTTTGCTATTTTCACAAGAAATGGCCCCAGGGCAAGAAAATTCCCAAACACTCGGGGACTGACACCAGAAACTCAAAGCCATAAGACTTCAGGGCCGGCAACCTCGAGCTCATAAGCCCTCCACGAGGCACCAATGTAAGCCCTCCATAAGGCAATATCGCATCTGTAACACCTCGACGAGGCATGCTCAAACATGAAAGCCCTCAACGAGGCAACATCAAAATTGTAAGACCTTAAAAAAGGCATAACCCCGAACCGGGGACTGTCCTCGACAGTGACCCCATCGAGTCATCAAAAACACGAAGCCATAAGACCTCAGGGTCGGCAACTTCGAACTCATAAGCCCTCCACGAGGCAATATCAACACAATAAGCCCTCAATGAGGAAATATCAATGACATAAGACCTCCATGAGGAAATATCAACTCTGACTCAGGGACTGTCCTCAACAGTCGGCCCATAGCCGTAAGACCTCAGGGCTGGAAACTTCAAACTCATAAGCCCTCCATGAGGTGCCAATGTAAGCCCCCCATGAGGTAATATAATAAATATAAGACCTCAAGCAAGGCATGTACTAACTTGTAAGACCATAAAAGGCATAATCCATATATCAAAGTCAAGGCTATATATCGAACTTGTAAAACCCTTAAAAAGGCATACCCTCGATGTAGACGCTGAGGCTATCTCACTCGGGGACAACAGGATATGACCAAATACGATGACCACCGTCATAAGGCTCCGGCCAAACTAACGCTACTCAGAGACGTCCGACTGTCGCTATAAAATCACAGGCCTCCAATCACTTCGAAAAAACTTTGAAAAGAACCGGTTAAAGGTCGTACCTACCTAATGCGTAAGAGCCCAAGTCTCCAACTACACTAAAAGTCTTACCGACCTAACTCGTAAGAGCCATGTTTCCAGCTACATTAAAGATCACACCGACCCAAAGAGCCTCAGGCCGATTTAAAAACCTAAGGGTTAATGAGCTCGAGTCGAAACCCAACTCGGAGACTGAGCCCTAAATGGTTAACTAAAGCGCCTCAGGGCCAAATGCATAAGAGCCCAAGTCGCCAGCTACATCAAAGGCCGTTTCGACCCAATGCGTAAGAGCCCACAGGCCAGCTTAAAAAAGCCTCATGGCCAATTTATAACCCCGAGGGTTTAATTTCGAAATCCAATTCATCGGGCTAATTATCAATAAGAAAATAGAAATACCAAAGAATTATATATATATATATATATATATATATGTATTACAAATATACATTAACAACTCTCCCACAGGAGTTTTATATAAACAACAAAGAAGAAAAATCTAGTCCACTCTCGGGACCAGCTCCCTCGACGGCCCTTCGGACCAGCTCTCACGGCTGTCTTCAAATATCAGCATTGGCTCAAGAGGAAAGGAAAAACTTGCCATCGATCTAATCCGCCTCGGCCTGCTTTATCTCTTCCGAGAGGTCAAAACCCCTAGCATGAATCTCTTCGAGGGTCTCCCTCCGAGGCCTGCATCGGGCATACTCATTGGCCCTCTTCTCTATGTCAAAGGCTTCCCTCAGTTCGGCTCGAGCATCAGCAGCATCTTTCAAATAAACGGACACCTTCTTATCGGCCTTCGTTCGAACTTCTTCAGCTTCAGCCCGGGCGTCCACGACCTCGGCCTTCATATTCAAAAGATCAATCTCGAGCTTGGCAATCTTGCCCGTCTGAATCAAACTACCTTCTCGAGCATTAAGAAGTTGTACCTCGAGGGCAGAGGACTTGGCCAAGGCATTCCTTTGGTCCACAACATGAATGCCTATCTGCACATTAAACACATCGCATTCGGAATTCACTTTCCCGACCTCTCCCCAAAGGCGTTCTAGCGCTTCCATTTGTCTCTGCAACTGAAGCACCGAAACATTAGTTCCCAAAAACGGGAAAGGAAGCATGTACTCCTTCAAGATAGGGGTTACCTTATGCTCGAGATTGCCTTCGTAGTTTCGACTTCGATGCATCTCCGATCGAAGATGTATCAACTCTTTTGTCTTTTTGTTGCAATGAAGCCTGGGAGATTCTTCCTTGCCCAAATCTTCCCGCAACTTGGTCTCACAATGAAGAAACTCGAGCTTGATCTTGTCAAAGGCCTATGGAAAAGAAGCTTCAGTCCAAAGGATGAAAATACATAGCTGAAAGGCCAACAAAGTCAACCAAAACTCACCACGGAGCAGAGCCTCCTCAAAATTTTAGTGTGCGCCTACTGGATTGGTCCCATCAATCCCAGCTAGATGGATCTCGATGGGGATATGATCGCTCGAGACTCCACTTGATTTAGGTGGCCCTTGGCCCCGAGCGTCCCTCAAAATACCTTTGAGGGAGGAAGCAGACGATGGTGAGAGATCCTTGCTATTTCCCTCTCGTGGAACCTCTCTCTTGAGGCTAGAGGTCCCAGGACCAGTAGGATCGAAAACCTCGGGAAGGCCGCTGGTTCGAGCCATAGATGAAAAACCACCCTCCCGAGGATAGTGCATATCTATGGAATAACCAACGCATATGAAATCTTTTTCAGCGACGACATCTTCTTTGTGTCTTTTTGAAGGCCCCGCCTCAGTGAGAATGTCCTCATCCATCGAGGAACTTTTCCTCTTATTATCCTCCCTCGCCTCCGAAGCTGACGGTCCTTCCTTCTCCTCGAAGGGGCACAGTCTTATCTCCTAGAATGCACCAACACCTGTGGTAGCGGAGTTAATACGCATAAAAGGAAGCATTCCTAAAAAGGCAATCACATGGCTCGTACCGTGGTGCTTTGCTTCTGATCTGCCCTTCGATGGATCTTACCACTTGTGTTCATCATAGGATGACGAAGTTGCCAGCCTCTGAGTCCAGTCCGCAAGATCGGGGATCTCTTCCGGCATCCATGGGACCGCTGAGAAAGAGAAAGAAATGTTCTTATAAATCAACCAAAGTAAAGGTCACTAATGTACGACGTAGCTTATGTTTGCAATTCCCTTTCTCGGGGAACGACAGGAACTCTAAAAGAATGATATCGATGGTCCTCACTCGGACAAACCGACTCATCCATCCTCAGTTCCGGTATTCGTCGTCACTATCTATAAAGGACTTGGTGGATCAGCGTCAAGACGCAATCAGGCCCCGACAATGCAGAGGTCGATATAAGCTGATAAGGTGGCTAAGGGTAAATTCGAGCTCAGCCATTTCAGTAAAGTAGCTCATCATCAAAACTATCTTCCAGAAGGATGGATGAATTTGAGCAAGAGTGACTCGATGCCTTTGGAAAAATTCGAGCACAAGGCGGTCGAGGGGAACCAATGTAAATAGGTACGTATACATGTTCAAGAATCCTTTCCCGTGAGCCATAATATCTGTTCTCGGGAAGGTATCTGCACCATCACATTTTCCCCCCATCCGCAGTCTCTCCTCACGGCCTCGAGGTAGTTTTCTTCTATCGATCAGATGAACCTCGACGCATGCTCTCGACGGCCTGGGGCATCGAAGGGTTTCTCTAGTGCAAAGTCTTTCTTCAAAGCAAAGAAGCTCGAGGTTAACTCGTCGTACGCTGGTGGTGTACCACCGGCCGGGCAAGATACTGAGGTAAGGTTTTCTTCTTCTTGGTGAATGGATTAGGGCACGGCAGCTATAACTGCTTAAACAAAGGTAAAGAGGAAGAAAGCTCAAACAGTTTCGCAAGATGAGAAAAGAAAGAGAACGTTAAAGAGAAAGCTAAGTTTTGCAAAGCTGCAAGACTTAAACTGAAGAGGAATCAAGTACATATATATAGAACAAGCACCGGCTATTCAACTACTTTGAAGGACAATTAATTCTGGAAAAGTTATTATAGCTTTTGGGAAGTGTGCCGGCGAGGCCACCTCGGTCATTTCACGATCATGTCGTATGACAGTGTGTTCGAGGGATCAAAACCCCCATTCCGATCGAGCCTCTAGAAGGTTTCTGAAAGCCTACTTTTGCATAAGCATTGTATGGCAAAAGTTTGGGAGATATGAAACAAAGAGATATTTTATTTCAAGAATATATTACAAGGGTATTCCTACAAAAAATCCCCCTGAGGGTCCCGTGTACATGAAATGAGAAAAACAAAATAGTAGGTAAATCTACTCTTCGCCTTCACTACTGCCCGAGATGCTTTCAAAGCCTTCATCCGACGTAGTTGAAATCGCCGATTCTTCCTCTAGGGCCCTGGCTTCTTCATTCTCGGTAGAGATATCGATACCTTTAGTGCTCGCTTCCTCGAAAGCTTTCCTCCATGCTTGTAAGTGCCAGTTCAAGGATTTCGGCGTCCTTGGCCGCAACATCCTCTCGGAGCTGCCCCACGAGCGCATCCTTCTGCCTAATCTGAAAGGCACAGAAAATAATCCAATTAGCACCAACTATGGCAATGAAAGATAAAATTGTGGGTACCCGAGTACCTTCTCGGTGAAGTCGGCCCTCTCTTGGAGCGCTCTTTCCGAGCCAGCCCGGAGGTTGATCAACTCATCCTCTTCGAGCACATAGTGCCTCCAGCTCAACCGACTCCGATATAAGCTTCTCAAGCTCCTCTCCACGATGAGTCAACTCATCTTGCATCTTGGAGAAGGCTTGGTCATATAGTTTCTTGGCCTACGGCACAAAGGAAGAACATTAGAAAGTAAGAGTAGAAAGTCGAAGAACGACATATTATTTCTAGAAAGTCACCTACTTTTGGAGCCTCTCGGCATCCTCGAGGGCAACGGGGGAATCGACATCGGTCTCCTCCTCTACACCTTCAAAATAGTCTCCAAATGCATCATCCTCTCCACGAGAGGTCCCCAAACCGGGGGCATTCCTGTATTGGACATCTCTTATCTCCCCTGGAGAAAATGACGGGCCCGAGTGAAATCCACCGGCAACGTCAGCCTCCATCGTGGATTCTTCCTGACCATAAAAAGATCCAGTAGCCCTCCGAGCTCATCAACACGGAGTGTGCAGGTCCGCATTGGCCGCCTCAAACTCAGCAGACGACCGCCCAATAACTCTTGAAAATTCAACGATTCATTTTGCCCTTTGTACCAAATGGCAAGTATCATCAGTTTCTTCCTCGGCTCGCACGCTCTCAGTAGCCATTGAGTATAGGACCGTGGCATCGGTCTTGGGCTTCCGAGCCTTTGCCTTTTTTTTGGAGACTCCGCCGAGACCTCCTTCTTCCTTTTTTTGTCCTTGGTAGTCTTCGGAGCCTCCTCCTCACCAGGAGGGGGCGGTCTCATCGACACGCCTTCCCCTAGGCCTGCACAAGTGTGATGTATCAAACTCACCACCATCGAGAATACTTTCAAAGAATAAGGGAATAACAACAATGAGAACATATTGTGATTCTTAGCCTGCTACCATGTTCTAGCCAAATCGCGCCAGACGCGTTTGTTATATGAGAGAGTGGAGTCCAAAAGTTTAATCCATCCCGGAAGGTCTTGGACCACGTCGGGGAACCAAACAGTGGCTACACAATTAGAAGAAAATCATTCAAGAGAAAAAGAGGTGGAAAAACATACTCAATACAGGGATACTTACGTTTCATATTCCATTTCTCCGTGAACGGCATTCTATCAGTAGGGAGGATGTCCGAAGTTCTGATTTTAACAAATTGGCTCATTCATCCCCGATCTTTATCCTCATCTATGTAGGCGAAGAACACCTTGGCAGATCGACGATGCAGCTTAATTAGGCCCCCTCGGAAGAGACGAGGGATGTATAATCTGATCAAGTGGTCTAGGGTGAAAGTCATTCCCTCGACCATGTTGGTAATGTGTCGAATCATATATACACACCTCCAAAAATAAGGATAAATCTGATCGAGTGTCACTCGGTATTGACGACAAAAGTCGAGAATCACCGGGTCAATCGGTAGAGAGAGCCAACCTTATACGTGACTATGCTTTCGTCAGCTGTTGCGATTTCTACTCGGGCTGCCTCTCCCCAACGGCAGTCAAGTTTTACCCTCTCTGTATCGGATACTACGCTTATATCGATACATGGGCTCACATCGACCCGGTGTAGAAAGAGGTTTTTCCATTGTGAAATCAGAGACGTTGTCGAAAGGACCAGGGATGCACTGCTCAACGGTAAGAGGAGTTCTTGACTTGCCCTTAGATTGGCATGATGAAGAAGCGGCTCCCTCCTTTTGAGGTACCGTTTTGGAAGTTTTTTCCATGGTTATAACTGAGTCTTTGAAGAAAGAAGATGAAAAAGAAAACGCAGATAGATGATCAACATAGAGAACACTTAGTAAAATTCTGAAGGCTTGAAGATGTTGTAAAATTATGAAAAGGCAAGTGATTGAAGTATTTATAGAATCCCTTTGGGCATGTTCGAAGCGGAAAAGTGGAACCAATAGCAGTTCATGTGCTTCTCGAGAATTGTGCTGACGGCGACCTCTGCATAGTTTTTTATGTCACGTCATTTAATGATCTGAGGAGACTGGCGTCATAATAGGGATATCGAGGAAGCAAGAATCCAATACCGTTTCATATCACTTCCTTCTAAGTAACGCGGGGACTATCTGTATACAACTAAAATTAGATAGCTCAATTTTATGATCATTACGACTCAGAAGGCTCGAAGTAGCTCGAGTTGTGGCATCAAGGAGGCATGTCGAGGATCCTCGACCTCGGGGCAGTGCAAATCGAAGACCAACATGGAAAGGCGAGAAATTCCCAAAAGGAACGTGGTTAAAGCTGACCAAGTACGCAATATACTACAAGTTCGTACCGTGGCATTAAATGGATGTACCAACCATCTCTTTTTGTATTAATTGCACATGTACTATGTTGGGTTTCCCCCTCTTATAAAAAGGGGAACTTTGTCATTTTGTAACATGACATGATATTCAATACAAGAACAAGAACATTTTCTGCTCTCTAACTCAAAACATTCTTTATAATTGTTCCATTGATTTATTACCTTTCATTTATTGTATTCATTAAATTGTTCTTCATTTATTTTTCATTATTGATCATAAAGAGGCCATCTTCGAGGCCTTAAATATTGTTGTATCCTCATCGACCGCTCTCTATTAAACCCTCGAGCTCGACCTCGAGGCCCTATTTCGACCAAGCTCGAGACCCCGTCTCTCACCCGCTCGGTTTGCATAATCTCATTATCCTTCGCTCTTATCTCATTTTCTTACCCCGAACTTAACATCAATTGCCTAAACAACTAGTATTACAATATATCACATAGTTTTAGAACCACACAACCAAATATAATTGTAATTACTATTTTCAAGGTAAACAGATATCTCAAAATTCTTTTAGCAGCCTTCAGATGAGATTCCTTTGGATTTGACTGGAACCTTGCACAGAGACCCACGTTGAACACAATGTCTAGTCTTCTTGTAGTGAGATAAAGGAGTGATCCAATGATGCCTCTATGCATGGTTTGATTTATAGGGGAACTAGGTTCATCCACGTCTAGACGTGTAGCTGTGGAAATGGGAGTGTCGATAACTTTTGATGCTTTCATGTCAAATCTTTTCAGCAACTCCTTGATGTACTTCTTCTGGCTTATCAATGTTCCCTTTATAGATTACTTCACTTGAAGTCCCAAGAATAAATTTAATTCTCCCATCATGCTAATCTAAAACTCACTCCCCATGAGTTTTGCAAACTCTTCACAAAGAGAGACAGATGTGGCTCAAAAAATTATATCATCAACATATACTTGAACGATGAGCAGGTTCCTCTCTCATTTCTTCAGAAAAAGAGTGTTGTTAATATTTCCTCTTGTGAAACCATTTACTAGAAGAAACTTTGATAACCTTCTAACCAAGCCCGGGGAGCCTGCTTTAACCCATACAATGCCTTTTCCAGCTTGAATAAATGTTCGAGATGCTCGTGACACTCAAATCTAGGAGGCTGCTTGACATAAACTTCTTCTTTCAGGAAGCCATTCAGAAATGCACTTTTGACATCCATTTGGAACAAAATAAATTCCATATGAGATTCAAAGGCAATAAGAATTCTGATAGCCTCCATTCGAGCAACTGGAGCAAATGTCTCATCATAGTCAATCCCTTCTTCCTGATTGTAGCATTGAACTACAAGCCTTTCCTGGTTTTGTGTGTATTTCAAAACTCATCGAGTTTGTTCCAAAATACCCACCTGGTCCATATGATGGTACGATCTGCAGGTCTAGGAACAAGGTGCCATACCTTGTTTCTCTCAAATTGATGCAGCTCCTCTTCGATGGTTGTGATCCAGTCTATATCTTTTAGTGCTTCTTTGATACTTTTGGGTTCTATTTGGGAATGAAAGGCTGAAAAGGCAAGTGATTTTCTGGCTTTTGATCTATTTGAACTCTTGAACCAAGAGGGGTGATTATGTTGTCAAGAGGATGTGAGATTTTGTGCTTCTAATTTGATACTTGAGTCTCATTGGTAGAAGAACCAGGTATGTCTGATTGAGGTTCTTGGCTTCTTTTTACTTCAGCAAGTGGAGTACCATGGACTGCATCAACAACTCTATTTTTCGCTTCAATTTTTGTGATCATGGAACCAGGTTCCTCTCCAATTGATGGAGAAGTAGTTGTATCATCTTCACTGGATTCCTTGACATGACATCATGCTTGCCTTCCCATTTATCGTGTCAATAACTTCACATATAACTAATAAGGGTTCTCCATTTTGATCATAATTCTTGTCATTCTCACAAGAGGGGTGAGACTCATCAAATATCACATGTACGCTCTCCTCAATACACTGGGTTCATTTTTTGTATACTTTGTAAGCTTTGGTTTGAGACGAGTAACCTAGGAAGATTCCTTCATTTTGGCATCAAATTTTCTAAGATGATCCTTGACATTGTTGAGAACATAACATTTGCAGCCAAATGTCCTCAAATGAGACAACTTAGGCTTTCTTCCATTAAGCAATTCATAAGGTGTTTTGTTTAGAAGGGAGTTGATCATGCACCTGTTCACCAAATAGCAAGCAGTATTGACAGCTTTTGCCCAGAAATTCTTTGCAATCCCACTATCAATTAACATTGTCCTTGATATGTCTTCAAGGGTTCCGTTCTTCCTTTCCACAACACCATTTTGTTGTGGTATTCTTGGAGCTGAGAAGTTATGAGTAATGCCATTCTCAATACAGAATTCATAGAATCTGGCATTATCAAACTCTCTCCCATGATCTAATCTGATGCAAGCCACATTTGTTCCCATCTTCACTTGAGGCTTCTTGACAAAGTCCACAAATACTTGAAAAGTTTCATCCTTGGTTCTGAGGAACCGGGTCCAAGTGAATCTGGAGTAGTCATCCACTATCACAAAGATATATCTTTTCCCTTCTCTGCTTAGCACTCTCATTGGTCCACATAGATCCATATGAAGAAGATCAAGTGGCCTTGAGGTGCTGACTTCTCTTTTGGGCTTGAATGAAGATCTTACATGCTATCATTTTGCACAAGTATCACACACTTTGTGTTCCTTGAAGCTTGATTTGGGCAGACCACGAACGAAGTCCTTGTGGACAAGTTTGTTCAACAATGAAAAGCTTGCATGCCTCAACCTTCTGTTCCACATATCAACATCGTCATCAACAGCTCTCAAAAAACATAGATCACTACTTTGCATGGACTCAAAATCAACAACATAAATATTCTTGTATATTTTGGCTACTAGCACCACCTCACCAGTCACCATATTTGTGATTGTGCATATCTTTGACAAGAATTCCACTTTGTTTACCTTGTCACGTATCTGAGAAACACTCAAGGTAATGTACTTCAGGCCATTGACATAGTACACGTTCTCAATTGAGTGAGAGAGTGACTTCCCAATCCTTCCAACTCCAAGAATGTATCCATTTTTTCCATTTCCAAAGGATACACTACCTCTTTCCAAGGCTTTCAGTGACAGGAAATCCATTGTATTTCCAGTCATATGCTTTGAGTAACCACTGTCCATGTACAATTGTTGGCTGCTCCCCTTCACTGCTCCCTGCAGAAAGAAATCAAGGGTTAGATTCAGGAACCCAAACAAGTTTGGGTCTCTTGTAATGAGGGAAGGGATGAATGAGTGATCTTTTAGTACAAGCAGGCAACATGCATTCACTATGTGAAGGACCAGGCCATCCGACAGTAGTTACTCTCTCGGCAAAGACTTAATTTTTCTAATGAGATTGAACCCTGGCCTTACAGTTTTCCTTGAGGTGCCCATTGTTACCAAAGTGGGTACACAACCAATTATTGGGTACAGTAACATACTTGCTATGAGGGTTGTAGGGAAACTTCTCTCTTTGAAAACAAATTCCCTGCCTGTCCCCCCATCTTTAATGTACATGCCAGTAATAGCATCAGAGGACCAGGTCCACTTGAGTGGCTTTTCATGATCACTCTTCACTCTTCCTAGTTCTTCCTAAAGCTATTTGTTTTTCTTAAGCTCAGCACATATACTGGTCTTCACTGAATTTAACTCATTTTGAAGCTTAATGTGTGCCTCACTCGCGACTTCCTTTCCCGTTTTAGAGTTTCCAGGCCTACTCTCTATTTTAAGTTCCTCAATTGTCTCCTTCAAGTCTACTAACACCTCTACTAGGTCATCTCTCTGTTGATCAATGTTAGCAACTCTCTCAGTTAAGGCTTATTTTTCTTTACTTACACACTCAATGGTTTCTTTTAAGTCTATTACAACAACCATTTGATAATCTCTTTCATGTTCTATACTTGTAATTTTTTCATCTAAGGCATCCTTTTCATTTTTCAGGTTCTCTATTGTTTCCTTCAAATCAACTACAACAACTACTAGGCCATCTCTGGTTTGTTCAGATTCTCCTAATTCCATAGTTAACACATATTTATCATTTATAAGACTATGGTAAGAATCAATTAATACATTTGCTAATGACATGAGCTTTTTAGGAGAGTAAGATTTCAGATTTCTATAAACATCCAGAAAATTTACCTCATCATCGTCGCCATCTACATCGTTATCAGACTGAGCCATCAAAGCAAAAATTGAGTCATACTCAGTTGCTTCACTTTCCACTGCCATCATTGAACTATCACCATGATTATTTTCTTCATCAGACTCGCTGGAGGAGTCTCCCCATGCAGCAAGAGCTTGCTTCACAACATTGTCAGCAACATTCTGTCTCTTGAATCGTTTATCATGAACCGAGTTCCTCTTGGTTTCTTTGTTTGAGTGGTGCTTGAATTTATCTTTCTTTAGGAGAGGACAGTCCTTGATGAAGTGTCCTGGCTTGCCACATTTATGATAGAGGTCATAATTTTTTGGCTTACTAGAACTGCCTCTTTTTGGAATACATCCATTCCTGTGAACAATTTTCTGAAATCTTCTAGTCAACTATGCTATATCGCCATCTTCACCACTTGAGTCATTGTTGTCTGTCTTGAAGACTAGGTTATTCTCTCTTTTGGGCTCTCTTCTTTCACTGTCCTTTTTCTTCTTCAATTCATACGTCTTCAAGTTTCCAACAAGTTCGTGTATGGTCAGTGTTTGAAAGTCCTTTTCCTCTATAATGGCGTTTACCTTGCTTTCCCAAGAATTTCCAAACACTAAGGATTTTTCTGACAAGCTTGATTCTAGGAAGATTTCACAAAGAGAGTGAAGCTCGTTAATTATAGAGGTGAATTGAGTGTGCATATCTTGGATGGATTCATCATCCTTCATCCTAAAGAGCTCATATTCATTTTTGAGCATGTCAATTTTGAATTGCTTCACCTGTGTTGTTCCCTTGTGAGCTGTCTGCAAGGCCTTGCAGATTTTTTTTGCTGATTGACATGTCGATATCTTGTTGTATTCATCAGAACCTATGCTACAGACAAGAATTTTCTTTGCACGAAAATTCTTCCTATGGCCTTTTGATTAGCATCATTAAATTCCTTCCTCCTCTTGGAAATGGCTATAGCTGGATCCCCAAGATTCTTGGTAGGAACAAAGGGTCTGTCACAGATGATATCCCATAGCTCAGAATCTTGAGCCATGATGAAGTCGTGCATCCTAGTATTCCACCACATATAGTACTGACCGTTGAACATAGGCGGCATGTAAGTAGACTGACCTTCTTCAAAGTTTGGTGGAGCAACTATGAGGATCCTTTCTAGGTGTTAGCCTGATAGAAAAGACTCGCTCTAATACCAATTGACAGAATTTGAGGGCCCACCAAACTATATAGAGAACCAGGATCTCTATTAGCTTCCACAGATTAAACACACACACAACAGAATGAAAATGACACTAATAGATTTTACGTGGAAAATTCCCAGCTCAACGTGATTAAAATCCACGACCTACACTTGTAGGATTTCAACTTCACTACTGAGCAATTTTCAGATTACAACCTATGTAACCTAGAAATTAACTACTTAATCCTTCACTAACTTGCAACACACCTATTACAAGCCACTTTGTAATGCCCCTATTACGAAGACTCTGTAACTTGACTAATACTAGCCAAGACACAAACATTGAAGTTTATGATTTACAAGAGTTTCCTAATCAATACTTCTAAACAAGCTAAGTAGGATTTACAATTGAAGAACGATTACAAGGTTACAACTCTAATAAGGAAACACAAAGACTTGATATGGGAACTGGTCCGTAGCGGTGTTGTTCTTTGTTCTTGATGTACTAGAGTATCATTTTTCTTGATGATCAATCACTTAGAGTGATTTAGTAAATTATCTTGGGTTCAAGTGATGTTTTTTCATCGGCTTAATGTTAATATAACATTGATGAAATCACTTGAATGATGTAATCAACTTATGGTACAAAGTCCTTCCCAATGGAAGTGACTGTTGCACTGTGTTGTACTATTGCATATGCAATCAGTCACTTTCCAGTTGTGGAGAGTTGACTTGATACAATCACCAGGGGACCCTAACCTTGTTGATTTTTACTTCTGAGGTCTTGACGAACTTCTCCAGCTTAAGTCTGGTTGTATTAATGCGATTGGGAATGCGTATCAAATGTGGATCAGGTTCCTTATCTAGTTCTTAGCATTAAGTTTGTCAGATCATCAAAACATAAAACAAAGGTACTTATAACCTATTAGTATTGTTGAACTAGTATCGGAATGGGTGTTCGGGTTTTGTGAAATTAGTCGTGTTCCAAAGTGCGGGCATAAGGGTCGACTTTTGGGTCGATTTTTAGATTTTGATAAAGATTGAGGCTTTATGGTCCGAAATAGTGTCTTATGAGTTTTATTTGTGCTCTTAATTTATTTTGGTTAGATTTGAGCCGTCTGGAGGTCATTTCGCCCGATAAGTTCATTTTAGAGTATCAGTCTGTCTTCTTTGAGGTAAGTACTTGCCTAACTTCGTGTGAGGGAACTACCCCTTAGTATTTGAGTCTTTATGCTAATTGTACTTCGTGTATGTGAGGTGACGAGTACATACTCAGACTTATTTAAGTAAAAGTGGCCTTCTAGGATTCTTAGGTCCTTGTTTCACTGAATAGGTAGTTGTTCTCGTTATGATTACGTTTCTTAATTACTAGTTTCATCTCTACCTACTTTAATTAGAATTAATTTCTTCATGATCCACTCTTGTTGCTCATTTGATTCATATCTGCCTTAACTAAAATTATTATCTCTTCTATTGCCAAGTTGTCTTTCCCCTAACTACTTATCTCTATTTGAAGTTATAATTATCTCTTCTGTAATTGTTCATCCTTAATTGAGCTTATGATTATCTTTATGCTGCTTATACTTAATTGAAGTTGTTGTGTCTCTTTCGTAATTGCCCAACCTTAGAAGAAGTTTATATATCCTATATCTTAGTTGACTTGTTCTCATTTGGAGCTAATCGACTTGTGTTAGGTCCCTTATTGTGGAACTGTACATTGTGGGACCGTTGTTACCTATTATTTTCCTTCCCTATTTAGTTGTTCTTATTACGCCTAGTATTCTCTATTATGGTTATTCCTTGCAAACTAGTTCTATCGTTTCTGATCGAAGGTTCTTGAGTTGATTTACTTGACGTACGTTTGTATTACTGTCATTGTTGTTGTTGTACTTGTTGTGGTGATGCACGAAGTTTAACCGTGCGGTTGTTTTTATTGTGATTTACGAGGTTTCTATTGTGTAGTTTTTTTTACGGGGTTGCACGAGGTTTCTTCCGTGCTATTATTATTATTGATATTGCACATGCGGCGTAACAAGGCGGGATATATATATCTATATATATATGGGGGGGGTGTGCATGTGGCTAGACAAGGTGGGAACATTATTATGCACGTGTGGCAAGACAAGGTGGGCATTTACTTTACTATTGCACATGTGGCGAGACAAAGTGGGTGCTACACCCCATATTCTCGTACGTGAAAGTACACAAATTTCAAAATTGATGAAAGCTCGGAAATGAGATGTTACATCCCCCATTTTCGTACGTTAAAGTTTTGTCGTAAGTTAATCGACGTAAGCTCGGGAATGAAATTACTTTGAGATTATAAGTATTACTCTATATCAAACAAGTGATAAGTAAATTCCTGAAGTTGAAGGGTAAGCAAATCGAAGAAAATGTGTTTCGTCGAAGTCTGACAATTCAGGATAAAATACGGTCCAAGCTATAACACCCGGTATTTATGGACTACTGCCATACTAGGTACCACATGACCATGATATTAAGGTGTATAAAGTATGTTAAAAGTGAGTAGTATTTAATGTAGATTGAGGTAATTCTTACTTACGTGGATAATTGGGTAATTATGGATTTTGAGTGGGAGATTAACTATGTAATTAAGCATATTTGGATAAGATTGATGGGCCTTAACGTGGCAGCTAGTTAAATCTCAAATTAATGACTCTTCAGTCATATAACTTGGTGGCACAATTAGAGGATTTTGTGGCCAAGTCACCACATGAAGTGGGGCCCACAACCTACTATTTGAAGAAACCCTCTTATCTCATTAGAGTTTGATGCTAGGTTTTCTAGTTAAGGGTTGAAAACTATAACAAGAAAATTTCATCCAAGAATATCATACGAGACTTCAAAAAAAATTCATATGAGACTTCTTAACATAATAGCAACGGGATTTTTCGATTCTAAGGGAGTACAGTGCAATCTTTCTTAAGAATATCATATGGATTTTTCTTACTTTGATATGCCGTTACCTGATTTGCCGCAATTGACGTGTGTTCGAGGGATTGTCAAGAGAATCGGCTCATGTATGTTAAGTCTATCCCTTCTTTCCTTTTGCCATGATCCATATGATGCAAACAAAACAAGCAAATACACAACTTTCATAAATGACTATATTCATAAAAGTACTAGAGACGCCTATGTTCTTTATTCCCTACTTGTCCTATTATCCTATCATATGTTCATGGGTCTCAGAAAATATGTAAGTTCATAAAGATTATTTCATAACATTTATCAAAGGCATAATGGTCTTATGGCGTTCCGAGAGATTTTATTGGCGTACTTCTCACGCGTTGCATTCATTTATACATGTACATTGACCCATGACTATATGGCTTTATATACGCGTATATACATATATGTATGTGTGTGTGTGTGTGTATATATATCTGTATGTGTGTGTGTGTGTGTGCTTGTGTGTTTATATAGGGTATGCGGAAAAGTTATGGCGTTATATACGTACCACCACCTGATCAGCTGGTATACGTTGAAAATTTTTCCCACAGTGGTCGAGATGAGATGATGGATGCCCTAAGAGGCTTGATGATGTTATGTACGCATATACCTGTGCATCATATGACATTTATACGCATATCATGACAATATAAATATTAAATGATTCACATAGCTATTCACGCTTACATGTTGAGTCTCTTACTCTATGTTTCTCTCATGTCTATTATTTACTAATTTCCGTTCCTTTCATACTCTGCACATTATTTGTACTGACATCCCTTTTTCCTAGGGACGCTATGTTTCATGCCCGCGGGTCCTGATAAACAGGTCGAGAGTCCTCCAAGTAAGCTACAGCTCAGTGAAAGGTATTGGTATGCTCCATTTGCTCTAGATTTTCTTATTTGGTCTGTATGATTTGGACGTGTATTGATTTGTATGGCGGGATCCTGCCCCGACCTTAATGGTATTGATCTACTCTTAGAAGTTTGTAGGCGTATGTCATGTACATGAAAGATTGTATGGCTATCGTCCTATGTTCAGTGTTTGAGTGATCATTTTAGTCTTATAGGCCCTTATTCCATGTGTATATGTCATGTACTAGTGAGTTACTTCAACATAAATTCATACGAAACTTCTTTGTATAATAGCAACGGGATTTTGCGATTCTAAGGGAGTACGGTGTAGTATTTTTAAGAATATCATACAGATTTTTCCTACTTCGTTGTTACGTGATTTGCCACAATTGACGTGTGTTTGAAGGATTGTCAAGAGAATGGGCTCAGGTTTGTTAAGGCTATCCCTTATTTCCTGTTGGCATGATCCATACGATGCAAACGAAACGATCAAATGCAAAACTTTCACAAACGACTCTATTCATAAAAGTACTAGAGACACCTATGTTCTTGATTTCCCATTTTTCCTATTATCCTATCTGTCACGACCCCAAATCTAAACTGGCTGTGATGTCGCCTATCGTGGTACTAGGCTAGTCAAATTTACTGAAAATATCATAAGGTTCCCATTTAATACATAAATTATCCTATGTTTCATAATAATTTCCACTTTTAAGCATTTCAAAACAATAAAAATGATCAGAACCTCTAAACACAACCCCAACATCTGGAGTCAACCGTCATGAGCATCTAAGAAGTGATACAGTCTAATACTAATTCTTTACTACAACAAGTCTGGGAAGTAAAGTAAAATGGCAGAGTAGGAAGGAGAAAGAGTAGGCTGCGGACACCGAGCATCTACCTCACAATCTCCGAACAATGCTCTAACTAGGGTAGCTCAACTATCGCTCTACCCCGGTACCTGAATCTGCACACAAGGTGCAGGGAGTAACGTGGGTACGTCAAGTCAGTAAGTACCAACCATAACTAATGACTTGAGTACAGTGACGAGCATTTTTAAAGATTATGTAAAAACCATATAATAAGCAACAGTAGAAGTGATTAAACTCAAGTCAGGAATCTACATTCCGAATATTTCATAAAAACTCCAGTTTTCCATTTTATAATTTGTATAAACGTTTGTTCAACATATTTCAACTGAGGTTGAGTGTAAAGAAGAGTGAAAACAGCAGTTTCGTAAAATATCAGTCGCTCGGGAGCAGTGTCACTCACGAATAAGCCTCTCGGGCAAGCCTCTCAGTCACTCGTGACTCTACTCTCATAGGTCAATGCTCACACTCAGCACTCTCACTCAACAGGTACCATATATAATCATTGCGGCGTGCAGCCCGATCCATATAATACCCCGCTGTGACGTGCATCCCGATCCATAATATTAACCCGCTGCGGCGTGCAACTCGAACCATAATAGTAACCCGCTGTGACATGCAGCCCGATCCATATAGTAACCTGCTGCGGCGTGCAACCCGATCCATAATAGTCGACTGCGCTCACTGGGGGTGTACAGACTCCTGGAGGGGCTCCTTCATCCCCAGAGCTATATCGTTGCGGCATGCAGCCCGATCCATAATAGTAACCCGCTGCAGCGTGCATCCCGATCCATAATAGTAACCCGTCGCGGCGTGCAGCCCGATCCATAATAGTCGACTGCGCTCACTAGTGGTGTACAGACTCCTGGAGGGGCTCCTTCAGCCCAAGCGCTATATCGTTGCGACGTGCAGTCCAATCCGATATATATACATTGCTGCGGCATGCAGCCCAATCCATAACTATCCTCACAAACTCGTCTCTCGACCTCACTCAGTCACCCTCACGAGCCACTCGGGCAAAGTCATCACAACACACGGGACTCAGCCCAAGATAACTCTCAGTATTCAAAAACAGGGGGATAACAGTGATAAATGGCAACAGATATAAAGCATGACTGAGTTCATAATTTTTCTATCAAGAATAGTGTGGGAATAGTGGGAAAAATACCCCTGAGGGTCAAAAAGGTCGGCACAAGGCCCCAAACAAGGCATACAGCCCATAATACAATATCAACCTCTAAAATACAGGATATCATATGATTTTAAAATCAAACACGCGGCTTAATAGTCGCCACGAGACGGACCAAGTCACAATCGCCATCGGCACACGCCCATACTCTCGTCACCTAGCATGTGCGTCACCTCATTTATCAAAACAATACGAAATACCGGGGTTTCATACCCTCAGGTCTATATTTACAATCATTACTTACCTCAAACCGACCCGACTACTATTGCGCGATTCTCTTTCCCCTCGAATCGACCTCCGATTTCTTCAAATATAGTCAAAATCAAATTTATACCATCAATATACGCTAAAGGAATGAATTCCACATGAAAATTATCAAATTAGATCAAAGATTCTGAATTTGGCTCAAACTCGGCCCCTAGGCCCACGTCTCGGAGTCCGACAAAAATTACATCACAAGAATCCTTATCCTCCCACGAGTCCGTACATACCAAGAACATCAAAATCGGACCTCAAATGGCCCCTCAAATCCTCAATCAAAGGTCTCCAAATTATAAGCCATAATTCTCCAATTTTTGGGTTTAAATTCCCACTAATTTCAGGTTTAATTAGTCATAAATTAACATAGAATCGAGTATTGAAGTCAAAAATCTTACCTCCAAGTGTTTTCCTTTGATTCCCACTTCAATCCCTCTCAAAAAGCTTCAAAACTGCTCAACAATAGTGAAAAACTGGCAGAAATTCACGAAGGGGGAGTTTAAATACTTCTGCCCAGATCACTCTATGCGAACGCAGCCTATTCCACGCATTCGCGATGAACAAATTTTACGAACCCTTCTTTTACCCTATGCGATTGCGGCCTTCCCCATGGGATCGCGTAGAACAAATTTTTCCAAGAGCCTTCGACAACTCTTCTCGATAGCCTCTAGTATAATGGTCATAAATTATTGTAAGAAACACCAAATCACAATTAGTTTAACTTTATGAAAACTAGACATCAAAGGCTACAACTTTTATTTTTGGATCATCTTCAAATTCTTTATAGATTTTGAGTTATAAGCTTCCAAAGTCGGGACGGTGCAGCATAAACTTTACTTTATGAGATCGCGTGAAGTCTTATGCGATCGCATAATACAACTAGATTTTTCGAAATTTGCTCTATGCTAACGAGGCCAGATCTATGCTATCGCACTGTACACCCCTGAAGCCAAAAACTAGCAACTAGAAATGGTCTGAAACCACTCGAAACTCACCCGAGACCCTCGGGACCTTAACCAACACATACCAACACATCCGATAACATCACACAAACATAGACGAGCCTTCGAATCACCCAAAACAACATCAAAATACCAAACCACATCGGATTCAAGCCTATGAACTTTGAGATTTCTAAATTCCGTCAAAGATGCCGAAACCATCCAAAACACGTCCAATTCACCTGAAATTTTGCACACACATCCAAAATGACACTACGAACCTGTTCCAACTTTTGGAATTTCATTCCGACCTCGATAGCCTATTTTCTACTGCCGATCGGAAATCGCCAAAAACTAACTTTCGCCAATTCCAGCCTAATTCTACACCGGACATCAAAATCACATTCCTAACACACTGCTAAGTCCCAAATCACCTAACGAAGCTATTTGAGCCATAAAATCTACATTCCGAGGTCGTTAACAAATAAGTCAACTTCCGGTTGACTTTTCCAACTATTGAACCAAGTTTGGAGACTAAGTGTGTCATTTCTCTCCAAAAATCGCTGCGAACCCGAGCCAACCAATCTAACAAAACATAATAAAGTTGAACCACATATAATGAAGCAAAAACACGGGAAACGGGGCTATTACTCTCGGAAAGACCGGCCGAGTCGTTACATCCTCCCCCACTTAAACATATGTTCGTCCTCGAACGTGCCAGGAGTTGTTCTCCAACACCATCAAACTGCCGCGTAACCTCACCATGCACATACCCGAAGGTGATCCCACATTACCCTATCCCATATAGGTCCAATAGCACAACACAGTTGAAATTTCAAAATCCAAGCTAACCTATAAATCTTAGAACCAAATTTCCACTTCTGAAGTAATTTACAAGATCAAAATTCCACAACTATAAACTGAATAAGTCGGAACACGCTGTATCAAGCCATATATGTAACCCCAGGTGTAATCACATAACATAACGCATGACTTAAACACTCATAGCGATAACTCCTAATAACAATAGCTGCTCAAACAACAAAATACCGGTAAATAACCTCTTATCAAATAAAGCCTTGCTCTAACACTCATATATACTGTCGATGATGAAAGAAACACGTACAAACTAGCAACCATTCGTCCGATCAGTCAGACATGAAGCTCCCCCTTCCCAAACAGGAATTATAGCAGATTTCTAAGCCGAATCCCGATAGTTATCTTTCCAACTATGCTGTAGTCAATTCTGACAGTATTCATTCTAGGTCCAATGACCTCTTCCCATCTGACACGACCACTCTGATGCCATGGCACATTAATACAATTCAAATCCATAACTTGTGCAACTTGTGCAGTCAATAGAAACATCCTAATGTAATCAAATTATATAAAAGATTCACACGAGAGGACCATCCCACCATTAACAATTACCATCATAACACCATGCTAAGAGCCTGACACTCATCAAAAAATCAAAACACACGAATCTGACACCAAGGATCATACCCCCACATTACTCCGCTACAATGCGTGATCCCATCCACACGCTAGTCCACATGAAATACTTCGAGTCACCTTGCTCAAAATCAATAACCATACGCAATTCGACATCAAGTACTCAAAGTGCGTTGCCCTAACCATGGGGGATCGGACGATACCATGCCATATGAACCCGAAAGAACACAACCAATACGTCTTAATCCGCAATACCCAATTGCTTACCTTACTCAAATCCTGCTATAAGCCCAATTAGAACCGCACCATATGTGCCTATAACCAACAATCACAACTCCTCGCAACATCGAAGGGTAACTCATACATCACTTCAGAACACGAATAAACTCAATGACAATCGAATGGTACATCCCTCAACAATAGAAATTCGGAGTCAGCAATTCCGACCCGGTGCAGAAAAGCATACAGGCCTACCAATAACCCTAAATCAACTCTGGTCACCCACAACAGATAAATAACCCACCGAAAAGTTCACAATGACTGAATCATGGTAAATACTAACATTTGACTAGCTTTGCTCGCATTTTCACAGTTCATTACCACAAAATAACCTATTTATGAGAACTCTCAGTCTCGAAGTCATGAAGCGTACCAATTACAATATCTGATCTCAACTCCACCGCTCGAATACATAACACATCCCTAATACTCAACAATGCCATGAGGAATATCCCTAAAATCCTTCTATGTCACCAAGCAACCTTGAATATCAGCAGTTGATCAAACAAGAGAGCGTCGCTAAAACAATGAAGCACACTTAACTGCACACATGCCCTTTCTGAAATGTATACCCTCATCAAGCCACCCAATTGTTCCATCATCTTCCTAGTCATCTGAAATTGCCAATGTTGCAGAAGAATTTTCGACCTTCCTTCCAGATCTAAACTGTGACCTCACACATGCAAATCTCACTCTACACAACATACTGCATACACCATGTCATCCTATGATAAATATGAGAACTTCATAATCCCTTCTGAGCCACAAACAACTACGTGCCCAACTAGTCAAGAACTTCCTATTTGATCCCATTTAGAAGCAAAATCCCTATACATCACCTGCACCTCACGCCAGTAGAAAATATGCATCTCTAACCGTGGTAGAAACCATTAGGAACTATCCAAATCCTATTTGTACAACACCAAACCGTCAGGACTGAATCCTTATAATTCAACAAAGCAACGCAGGTCACCAAAACCCAAGAGCGTTGCTAAGAAACACCTATAAAAACTCATTACCTCATGAACACCCAAAGAACTAAATGTATCCCTTATCATGCCGATCCGACCTACTACCAAGTTGTCCTATTTATCCAAGTTCCTTCTGACTTACCTGCGAATCTAAACCCATTACCTTCACCTTCCTGATACTGATATGTAGGATCCATGATAATGTAGAAATTCCACAAGTCTTGACACCCTCCAACGTAAATCTCAGTTCTAGCCCAAAACACACCTTGAAGATTCCCAATTGCTATATTTAACCTTGAATCCTTCATAACCATTCTCGAGAGTCATCCACTCTACTCAACCCTCAATTAGACTGATCAAACGGACCGAACGACATGTGCTCCATTAGCACTCCAACACCCCAGGAAGTAATCCACACATACTCGAAGCAACAAGCAAATTCCTACATTGCACATACTACACTATTTCAAAATTACAACTCAATCATTCAATAAATAAATAAAAAGAATCCAATTATCCATAGAATACATTACAAACTGTAGCCAAAATTTCCATTACTCGAGTCATCCCCGATCTCAACCTTTGTAAGCCATAACTGATTAACCAGTATACCTTGAACTGAACCCAACACATCGCATAATCGTGCAACCAACTTATCACTAGCAGAATCCCCCACATGGCTCAAATCCATAGATCAAAACAACCAGTAACTCATAATGACCATACACTAACATCGCCGCCATACCACAGGGAGATTCAACTAAATCCTTCATAAGCTCATATATAACTCAAACCATTTAACATCCCAAATCATCTACAAACTCATATTCACCATTGCAATAGTCGTGCCAGCTCCCACAAGTGATCTAAACTCAAATTGCAACGTATACCAATTATTGGTAAAAGAGAACTTGTTACAAAACAACATAAGGATCACACAACCTCAGGACACCCCGCGGGAAATAGCGTTGTCTGCTTAGCCTCAAACTGATCTCTCTCTATACCCTTTCGAAACTCATAGCTATCACGCAATCACTTTATCCTTGTGCATATAAACACAACCCACGCCTACCCTCGAGGCATCACTATACGCGATATAAGAACCTGAAGCTGATGGCAGAACTAACACTGGAGCTTTGGTCAAAGAAATCTTGCGCTTCTGGAAGCTCTCTCCACACTCGTCTGACCACCTGAATACCCTCATTGGACACCACGTGCCCCAAGAATGGTACTAAACTGAGCCAAAAATTCACACTTCTTGGAGAACTTTGCATAGAGCTTCTCCTCCCTGAATCCTTATAATGGCGTCCTCAAATACTGAGTATGCTACCCCTGGCTACGCGTGTACGCCAGGATGCCATCAATGAATACAATAACAAAGAAGTGCTAATACGGTTGGAATACACTGTTAATCAAATACATGAACCCTACTGGATAACACAATAGAACGATCCGCTTTACTCCACAACGAAAAAACATGAGAGGTCTTTCAATACACTCACAACTCGAAGCCATATGCCAACTCGAGATAGAAATCAAACACTCAACAGTTCTTTCCACATTTCCAGCCAATCCTTTTGTCACAATCAAACAATTGAACACACCTCACCATGGAATCACACTCACCATTTAGTCATCCAGTCACAAAACCCCCACCGATAAGGACACGAACGGACATATAAGTCCCAAATGCACAACTCACACCACTGAAATCTTAGCACTCAAGCCACAGAATAAATTTCGGCGTCAAGTCCTCCAGACTGGCCCATTATCAACATGCTAAAATCACATCTCATCCATGGAAGGAATTCAAGAGTTACGCTTTAGGCTGAATAAAATGGATTCGCACGACAAGAATTCAAGAATGTGAGATTTTTCGAAGGGTTCTATAGCCTCTCGAAGATAAGTACAGACGTCTCTCTACCGATCCGCATGACTCTACTAAACTTGCTCATGACTGGTGAGTCCTATGTAACCTAGGCTCTGATACCAACTTGTCACGACCCCAAATCTAAACTGGCCGTGATGGCGCCTATCATGGTACTAGGCTAGCCAAATTTACTGAAAATATCATAAGGTTCCCATTTAATACATAAATTATCCTATGTTTCATAAAAATTTCTACTTTTAAGCATTTCAAAAAAATAAAAATGATCAGAACGTCTAAACACAGCCCAACATCTGGAGTCAACCGCCATGAGCATCTAATAAGTGATAAAGATTATTTCATGACATTTATCAAAGGCATAATGGTCTTATGGCATTCCAAAAGATTTTATTGACGTACTTCTCATGCGTTGCATTTATTTATACATGTAATTGACCCATGACCAGATTGCTTTATATATGTGTATATACATAGGTACATATATATATATAACGTTTATAACGTTATATACGCACTACCACCTGATCAGCTTATATACGTTGATGATTTTGCCCATAGTGGCCGAGTTGATATGATGGGATGCTTGATACACTCAAATTACACCCTAAAATAGTATAAAGAGATCGATGTCAAATGTAGTAACCCAATGAGGTTGGGGTCAAATCCCACAGGGAATAGGCGTGAAAAGTTTACTTGAGTAGTGTGAATCTTAACTTAAATTGTATTTCTATTCCGTTAGAGTAACAAAAGTATTCTAGTAGATTGGATTGTAATTTAGTGAAATAATAACAAGGATGATTAAATAAGGTTGTAATTAATTTGATTATCTAAACCAAGGTTTTTCCCCCTTCAATGAAATGTAATGCTACCGGTGTTAATATGATATGTTTCTAATGGAAAGTCCTTTTGATATGCAAACGATTTCTAAATGACTACCTAATATTTTCCAATAGTTGGGTAGTATTTCTCTTTATGATTCTTTCAAATATAAAAGGGTTTCAATTAAGAGTAATCAATTTATGCCAAATAAAATACACTTATTCCTAAGTGATTCCATTAAACAAGGTTTAAAACCTTGAGTCTTTGATATTTACTCCTACCAAACCCTAACTCACTTTTCCAAGTAGAGAAAGAATATAATGGCGCTTGCTAATGTTTGCAACAACTAACAATAAATGAAGAATGAGAAGTAAATAAATATCAACCAACCATTATACATATATTAAATGTTAAACACCCATTGATATTACACCCATTTAGGGTCCACAACCTTAGTATTTAAAACTAGCCACACATGCTAAAATACAAAAACAAGGAATATTAAATGTCATAAATGCTTACAAAAGTGCAAGATTCTTCACTTCAAAGCTTCCAAAAGACGGGACTATGCAAAGTTTGGACTGTAGTTCTTTTTCCAGACAAGATGCCCCCACAAAACCCCAATAAATCTATTTATAGTAGGCTAAAACTCGGGGCCAATTTCGGACAAAAATGCCCTTCCAGGTCAAATATGCGACCTTATTTCTGTCGCATAACAGATATGTGGTCTGCATTATCTTCAAGCACACCAGAGCTTCAAAACCCTAGGTTCCAGGAAGTCACCGCATTCCAGTTATGCGTTCCGCATTGTTGATATTCGGCTGCATAGTGTCATCGCATTTATGCTCTCAGCCAGTTCTATAGGAGGTTTAAGTCCATTATGCGGCCCGTTAACCTGTTATGCGGTCGCATAATGGACCGCATTTCTTCACTTGGATTTGGCCAACTGACTGTTGGACTCTGCGGTTCACCTGGGCATTATGCAGTCCGCATGTTGGATTTGCGGTCCGCATTTTCAACTATGCAGTCGCATTTTGCCCATTCTTGTCTCTCTTCAGCTTTTTGATTCCATTTCCATGTTTTGGGTCCTCAAGCTTCATGCACTGTAAAACATCAAAATTACATAAGTATAAAAGATAATTTCATTTAAAACGAGCTAAAATCTAAGCAATTGGTATTAAATGTGCCGAAATTCTCCGACACATCAATGGCCTCAGAGGCTTGATGATGTATATGAATATACCTATGCATTATTTGATATTTATGCGTGAATGCATGACAATATAAATGTTAAATGATTCACAGAGCTATTCACGTCCCTTTTGCCTGGGGACGTTGCATTTCATGCCCGCAAGTCCCGATAAACTGGTTGAGGGTCCTCCAAGTAGGCCATCATCTCAGCAGAAGGTGTTGGTGTGCTCCATTTATTTTGAAATTGCTTATGTGGTCAGTATGATTTGGACGTGTATTGATTAGTATGGAGGGGCCGTGTCCCGACCATTATGGTATTGATCTACTCTTAGAGGCTTGTAGACATAGGTCATGTAAATGAAAGATTGTATGACTTACCGGCTTATGTTCAATGTACGAGTGATCATTTTGGTCTTATAGGCTCGTATGTCATGTGTATAAGTTTCTATTACATGTTGTGTCGTCCTATAACAAGTATTTCCTCATGTTTTATTCTAGTTATCTCACGACACCCTTATCATCTCATTTACCTATGATAGTATGATACGAAAGATATGTTACGTTGGTACTCGGTTGAGTAAGGTGTCGGGTGCCCGTTGCGGCCCATAGTTTTGGGTTATGATAGTGGGCTATGTCAGGGATTTTATTTGTGATGGCTTGTTATGGCTTTGGGTCATTCTTGGTGTTGATGTTGCGTGCTGGTACACTTACCTGTGTGAGCTTTATCTTGTGGAAGGTTGTGAGGAAACATTCTACGTGTTGTCCATTTCTTTTGCTATACGTACTAGCTGGCATGAACTATGTTAGGACACTTGCACAAGCATAGACGTAGTTGATGACTCTTATCGGTTAAGAGGTTTTCATGATATTGTTGAGTATAGATGCACAGCCTTGTTTACTTGCCTTCTATGTCAGAATGGCTCTATTTATGAAGTGCGTTTATGAAGTGTAATGAGGGCACAAGATGCCAAGTGTTACGGTTCAGGTATTGGGACCCGTGAGATGTGAATAGTCTGAGGTTCGGTACCTCATGGAGTTTATAGACTAAACCTGATGTGAAAGCGGTCGTTTTGTTAAGTTGTTAATTGTCCTTTCTTTATCTGTGATTATTGGATTTAGGCTGTGTTTCTGTTCATCCTTCTATGTCACTATTATAGTGTTCCATTGATAGTTGTTGTTCTCCTTCCTTACTGCAATTACCGTATTATCTGCCACTTCGTGTAGTCTTTATGTAGATATCATACTTTATTGTTCTTATAATTATACTTTCTCAGGTTATTTAGTCCAGTAGGTGTCTTAGCTATTCCTCGTCACTACTCCACTGAGGTTAGTCTTGATACTTGCTGGGAACCGCTGCGGTGTACTTATACTACACTTCTACACATTTTTGTGCAGATCCAGGTATTTTGAAGCCAGTTGATCACTAGCTAGCTCTGCGGACTGTTGTTGTGGAGACCTAAGGTAAACATTATGTTGTGTTCGCATGTTTCGGAGTGACCTTCTGATTTGTAATCACACTATTTACTTTATTTCAAACAGTTATATTTAGAAAATTGTTGTAAAACTCTATAGAGCTTATGACTTGTACTACCGGTTTTGGGAATTTGTAAATTTTATAGAGATTTCTATTTCAATTGTTAGATGTTATTTAATTATTGTTGTTACTTAGTAAATGTTAGGCTTACCTAGACCCTAAGACTAGGTTCCATCATGATACCTAACGGAGGGAAAATTGGCTCCTGACAATTCTTTCCTTCTTAAAAGAAACGTTCGTGCTCGATCTCCAGGTTGCTCCCTCGACCGGATGACCCCTCCATTGAACCTTCTCTGAAGCAATGTTCTTTGATCTGAACTTCCAAACCTTTCTGTCCAAGATAGCGACTGGCTCCTCAATATAAGTCAATTACCATCCAATTGGACAGTGTTGAAGTCTAAGACATTGGACGGGTCACCGTAATATGTTCGGAGCATAGAGATATGGAACACTGGATGAACCGCAGACAAACTAGGTGGCAATGCAAGCTTGTAGGACACCTCACCAACTATCTCAAGGATCTCAACAAGTCAAGTATACGTAGAGCTCAACTTTCCCTTCTTCGGGAACCTCATCACACCCTTCATGGGTGAAACCCGTAGCGAGACTAGTTCTCCAACCATGAATGCAACATCACGAACCTTCAGATCTGCAAAAATCTTCTGTCTAGACTGCGCTGAACGAAACCGATCCTGGATAAACTTGACCTTCTCAAAGGCATCTTGAACTATATCCGTGCCTAATAACTTAACCTCTCCTGGATCAAACCAACCAACTCGAGAATGACACCATCTCCCATATAGGGCCTCGTAAGGAACCATTTGAATACTCGAATGGTAGATGTGGTTGTATGCAAACTCCAGAAGCGGCAAGAATTGGTCGCAAGCACCCCCGAAATCCATAACACAAGCACGAAGCATATCCTCCAATATCTGAATGGTGTGCTCGGATTGTCCGTCCGTCTTGGGTTGAAATGATGTACTCAGCTCAACCCGCATGCCTAGCTCACACTATAAAGCTCTCGAAACATGATGTAAACTGCGTACCCCCGTCAGAGATGATCAATACTGGCACGCCATGAAGCTGGACAATCTCACGAATATAGATCTGAGCCAGCTGCTTTGAAGAGTAGGTAGTCACTACCGGAATGAAATCAGTCGACTTTGTCAATGTGTCAACACTTATACATACCATGTCAAATTTCTTCTGAGTTTGCGGGAGCCCAACAACGAAGTCCATGGTAACACACTCCCATTTCCACTCGAGAATCTCAAGTTGCTGAAGCAAACCGCCTGACCACTGATTCTCATACTTTACCTGCTGACAATTTAGGCACCGAGCTACATACTCCACTATGTTTTTCTTCATTCTCCTCCATCAATTGTGCTGCCTCAAATCCTGATAAATCTTAGCGGCACCCGGATGAATGGAATACCGCGAACTATGGGCCTCCTGAAGAATCATCTCATATAATCCCTCCACATTGGTCACGCATAATCGGCGCTGCATCCCCAACACACAGTCATCTTCGATAGAAACCTCCTTAGCATCGCCATGCTGGACCGTGTCCTTAAGGACAAGCAAAAGAAGGGCCGTCATACTGACGCTCTCTGATACAATCATATTGAGAAGGCCGAGAAACCATGCAATCATGAACTCGAATGGGCTCTGAAACATCCAATATAGCAAACAGGTTGTCCAAGGCCTGAACATTCATGGCTAGTGGCCTCTCTGTTGCCGGTAGATATGCTAAACTACCCAAACTCTCTGTCTATCGACTCTAGACATCGGCCACCACATTGGCCTTTCCACGACGATATAGAATGGTAATATCATAGTCTTTAAGAAACTCTAGCCATCTTCGCCGCCGCAAGTTAAGATCTTTCTATTTGAACCGATGTTGTAGGCTCCGGTAGTCGGTAAAGCATAAGAATAATACCTCACAAGGGACAACGCACAAATAGTGCTGCCAAAACCTCAATGAGTGAACGATAGCTTCCAATTCCAAGTCATGGACCTGAAAATTCTTCTCATGGGTCTTCAACTACCGAGACACGTAGGCAATCACCCTACCGTCTTGCATCAACAACACGCCAAGGAAAAAACATGATGCAACATAATAAATAATGTAGGACCCCAAACCTGTGGGCAACACCAACACTAGGGTTGTAGTAAAAGTAGTCTTGAGCTTTTGAAAGCTCGCGTCACATCCTCGGACCATCTGAAAGAAGAACCCTTATGGGTCAATCTTGTCATAGGTGCAACAATAGACAAGAAACCTTCTATTAAACGGCGATAATACGCAGCCAAACCAAGAAAACTCTTAATCTCAGTAGCTGAACACGGCTAGGCCAACAATGCACTACTTCAATCTTTTTTCGGATCTACCTTGATCCCCTCACTCAACACCACATGACCCAAAAATTCCACTGAATCAAACTAGAATTCACACTTGGGAATTTTGCATACAACTTCTTCTCTCTCAAGATCTGGAGCGTGATCCTCAAGTGTTGCACATGATCTTCCTGACTACGGGGATACACCAAGATGTCGTCAATAAACTTAATGATGAATAAATCAAGATAAGGTTGGAACACACTATGCATCAGGTGCATAAAGGTTGCTAGGGTGTTGGTCAGCCCAAATGACATCACAAGGAACTAGCAGTCTTCAGAATATTTGGATCCCGAATCTTTAGCTTAGGATAACCTGACCGGGAATCAATATTTGAGAACACTTTGGCACCTAATAGGTTCAAATAAGTCATCAATGCGTGGAAATGAATACTTGTTCTTCATTATAACGTTGTTAAACTGCCGATAATCAATACACATGCACATAGGACCATCATTCTTCTTCACAAATAAGACCGGGGCACCCTTACAACAACATACTAGGCTGAATAAAACCTTTATTAAGCAACTCTAGCAAATGCTCCTTTAACTCATTCAATTCTGCTAGGGCCATAGGATCTAGTTGAATAGAAATGGGTTGAGTGCACGGCAATAAGTCAATACCAAAATCGATATCCCTATCGGGCGGCATGCCTGGGAGATCTGACGGAAATACATAGGGGAAGTGTCTCACTATCAAAACTAGCTCAACGGTAGGAGTATCAACATTGACATCTCCCACAAAGACTAGATAAGCATCCCACCCCTTCTCAACCATCCGCTCAGCCTTTAGAAATGACATAACTCTACTAGGAACATAGTCAAATGCACCCCTCCACCTTAACCGTGGCAAACCTGGAACAAGCAGTGTCATAGTCTTAGCGTGACAATCCAGAATAGCATGATAAGGCGAGAACCAGTCCATGCCCAAGATAACATCAAATTCTTCCATCCTAAGTAACAATAGATCAACTTTTCTCTAAAAATACCAATGGCAACTAAACATGACCTATGCAAACGGTCCACAACAATAGAATCTCCCACGAGCATGGACACATAAACAGGAGAACTTAAAGAATCATGAGATATATCAAAAATATTGATCAAAGTAAGATGATATATATGAATAAGTGCATCCCAGTCAAATAAGACTGATGCATCTATATGGAAAACCGGAAGCATACCTATAATGACTGTGTTTGAAGAGACCACCTTCGTCCTACCCGAAAATGCATAAATCTAGTCTGGCTTCCCCCTCTAGGGTGACCTTTACCAGCCCGTCCCCACCCCTAGCTCGGTGTGCAGGTGGAGTGGAAACTAGGGAAGCAACCATGGCTTGAGAAGTCTATGGACCTGACTGAATCTGTGGAGCCCGAGTAGTCTGTGGAGGTGCACCCCTCCTATGTATGGGGAAGTCTCTAACCATACAGTGGGTATCACCACACTCAAAGAAAGCTATTAGTGGGGGTGGCTGCTGGGAGTGGCTCGGGCCTGGTTGGCTGGACTGACCGCTGAAGGCACGCCATGTAGGAAGTGCACTAGAAAGATGTTGAGCAAACTGTGCAACATCAGACCTCTGAATAACCGGAGCACTAGTAGAAGTTGGAAGTGCTAAGTGAACTAGACGGCTCATATAGCCTCTACCATGATGGGTTGTATGAATCCTCAAGTTCCGGGAGGCCTCTTGCCTCTCTGTCCTCTCTGTCTCACGGTCCTGCACACACTCTAACCTCCATGAAATATCTACCACCTACTGATATGGGGTATATGTATCCAACTCTCGAGCCATGTTGTATCTAAAACCATAGATGAGCCCTTCGATGAATCGATGAACTCGCTCTCTGACCGTAGAAACCCAAGCAGGTGCATGTACGGACAAATCATTGAATTAGACAATATACTCCGACACTATCATAGTACCTTGGTGAAACTATTCAAACTCTGGGTGTCGTGCATCCCTAAGGATCTGCAAAAACTATCTCAAGAACATCTCTGAAACTGAGTCCATGTAAGTGAAGCTACATCGGTTGTGTTACCCTCCTCATATACCCGCCACCACTTATATGCTGCTCCTGAAAACTAGAAGGCTGTGAATGTAGGAGGATGATACTTCTTGAACCTCTCAAGTCTAAGCTCATCCTCCTCAGATGTTGCTACCCTAACCACGGGCTGAACCAGAATAATAGGTTGTACATGTATAACCTGTGGGACCTGATAAACAAGGACCCGCTGCTCTTGGGTATGGAATGTAGGAGTCTGAGCTCCTCCCCTAGCCTGAGATGTGGCTGGTGCAAATGGAATCAACCCCGTACGAGCTAAGGTACAGAAAATGTTCAAGAATTGTGCAAGAGTCTCATTAAGTGCAGGGGTGGAAACACGCTCCACGTGTGCCTGCCCCCCAACTGGAGCTACTGGTGGCTCTTTTGTTGTAGCTCGGGCAGGTGCTCACACTGCATAACATGCCCCTCCTCAACCCTGGCCTCCCGCGTCTGAATCAGAGGGCGCGGGTGGTTGATCGTCGAATCTAGGAATGTGTGTCCTCACCATCTATGAGAGAATAAAAAGACAAAGATTCAGAATTTCAAAGTCAACAATTTCGCACTATAAGGAATCAAAGAAGTGAAGTTTACTACTAGTTTTGTAGCCTCTCAAAGATAAGTATATACGTGTCTGTACTAATCCACGAGACTCTACTAAACCTGCTTTTGACTCGTAATACCTATGAACCTAGAGCTCTGATATCAACTTGTCACGACCCTAATTTCCCTCCATAGGATGTTGTGATGGCACCTAGTCTCTATAACTAGGCAAGCCTAACATTCAATAATAGCTTGAATGAAATAATTAATGGAAATACTAAAACAAGTCTAATAAACTCATAAAATCTTCCTAAACAGAATCTCAATAATACTTTCCCAAAACCGGTGGAACTAAGTCAAAAGCTCTAAGGAGTAAGCTAAAATGTCTACTAAATCATTGTCTGAATGAAAATACAATAGGATGTAAAGACAAATAAAGGTGACTATGAGGCATGAGGATGCCGAGCAGGCATGCCTCGAAGTCTCCGTAAAGCAGCTAACAGTCTCACACTAATGTCCGGCATGAGCAGACGTACCTGGATCTGCATAAAATGATGTGCAGAAGCATAGTATGAGTAAACCACAACTATACCCGGAAGTATCAATCCTAACCTCGGTATAGTAGTGACAAGACCATGTCAAGACACCTACTTGGATATAAATAAGTAGTATGAAAACATAATAAGGTTAAATAATGAAAGGCAGAGAAATAATTGATACGAAACAAGTTAACAACATGAACTAATACTGGAACATGGAAATCATAAAGAAAATAGTTAAAGAGAACCACAATGATCATAAACGGACAATAACTAATAGATCAAGGAAGAACAAAGCAACAAGAAGTTGTTCCCACCAAAACTCTTTGCAACATGAGATAAACAACAAGAATTGCAACGAGGCACCGCCTCGTGTACAATAAGAATCATAACCAAGGTACCGCCTCGTGTATATATATATATATATATATATCAAGAATTAGAACCAATGTACCGCCTCGTTTTCAGAATTCACGATCTTTCCATACACCGCCGCGTGAGCCTTACATTTAAACAGGTTTTTCAAAGTAGTATTCCTGAAATAGCTACACACACTTTAGCCCACCTTATGACACGACGTGGTTTCACGTAATTCTCTTACAAGCAACACGCACATAAGTCCCACCTTATGCGGCCGTATGCACATTAACCCCAAGTCTTATATCGTCGTATGTGCGTCAATATCACATCACAATAACAACTCGCACCACAACAGTCCATGTGTCACAACTGTCCAACAATCAACAATATCAATGTTTTCACAACAATAGCCCATGGATCCACTACAATGTGTACAAGAATATCAATAATAACGACTCTCACAACTTAAACACCAATAACTCAACAATTAGATAAATAATGTATAACCCTGAGATTAATTAAGAATAACTCACAATGGAAGAGATAACGTATAACAATAACTTCAAATAATGGAAATCAACAATGAAAGAGATAACATGAACAATAACTTCAAATAAGGATAATCAACAATGAAAGAGGTAACATGTACAATGACTTCAAGTAATGATAATTAGAAAATAAAGAGATAACAACTAACAAATAACAATAACTTAAGCTTCAGTTATCGCAATTGCAAACGCAAATGTTGCAATTGAATCACTAACAGGTTCGGGGAACTTCTCGCAAATACGAAGAGGGGTTCACAATTGCAAACCATGTTTCCCTCGCAAAAGCGACAAATTAGTCGCAAATGCGAACTACTCAAAATCCTAAGTCACTTTGCAATTGCGAGCCAGGTATCACAATTGTGATACCTGAGGCCCCCACACTAAGCTCGCAATTGAGAACCTGGTGTTTGCAAATGTGATACCTGAAGCATCAACTCACCAAATTCTGCAATTCACTCCAAAACACTCTAATACAAGCTGAACTCATCCAATCCCTCGCGACTCCAAACGAAGCATCCACACAAGTCTATAAACATCATACGAACTCGCTCACGCGTTCAAAACACAAAATTTACATCTAAAACCACGAGTTGAACTCTGAAAAGCATGAATTTCAAAGTAAAGTTTAAGAATATCTAAAATTAAAACTAAACGTCTGAATCCTATCAAATCAACTCCAAATGATACCAAATTTTATGGAAAAGTTCGCATAACGAACCTAATCCAAGTCCTAAAATCAAATTCCGAGATCGATAGCTAAAAGCGACTTTACGGTCAAACTTTTTAACTTCAAATTACCAAATTTTGGAAACACAACAAAAATCAACCTACAGACTTCCGAAATAAATTCTGGGCTACACCCAAGTCCGAAATCATGATACGAAGCTATTGTAGCCATCAAAACACCATTACAGAGTCGTTTTCACAAAAGTCAATGTTTGGTCAACATTTCTAAGTTAAGCTTCTAAGTCAATAATTGAAGGGTCACAAATCAACCCGAAAGCTTCGAGGAAAAAAACTAACCAACCCTGCAAGTCATAAAATAATAAACACACATGTGTGAAGCCTAAAAAGGGGTAACAGGGTGCAATTACACAAAAACACTGGCTTGGTCATTACAATAAAATATGTGGTATATACTGATAAGTAATGTCTTAACTTCTGGGCGATCCAGTTAAAGAACAACAAGATTCTCCAAAAAGGTGTATTTGGCTTTGTTTGGCCTGAATTGCTTGCTCGGGTAGTAAATAACATATTCTTTCTTTCTGGTCTCGTTATTTTTTCCTAACATGCATCCAAATGCATTATTTATGATGGACAAATATAGTAGCAGTGGCTTCTAAGGATCAGGAGGAACCATCACTAGTGGACGAGACAAGTACTCCTTGATTTTGTCAAAAGCCTTTTGGCATTCTTCTGTCCATTTTGCAGCGGCATCTTTCTTCAATAACTTGAAAATCGGTTCACAAGTTACCGTTGACTAGGCTATGAACCAGCTGATTTAATTCAATCTACCGAGGAAGCTCATTATGTCCTTCTTGCTTTTGGGATGAGGCAAGTATTGAATAGCCTTGAGGGCACATTTTGGAGTATTCAACATCAAATTGTACCTTTGCAACCGTTCAAAAAACTTAATAATGACGTCATCGATATATACTTCAATCTTCTTGTGGATCATCTCATGAATAAGGGTTGTCATAGCCCTCATGTATGTGGAACTGACATTATTGAGGCAAAATGGCAGGACTATGTAGCAATAAAGTTCACATAGCATGGTTAATTTTGTCTTTTCTGCATCTTCTTCGTGCATCAAAATCTGGTGATACCCCGCAAAACAATCCACAAGCGATTGTAAATCGTGCTCCGCATAGTTGTCAATAAGGACATGGCTATTCGACAGAGGAAATTCATCCTTGGCGGCTTTATTGATATTTCGGTAATCCTAACATATCCTACTATTTCCGTCCTTCTTGGGAACTAATATGATATTGGCCAACCAGGTAGGGTAATTTGTGATCCTTACCACGTTCACCTATTGTCACAACCCAAACTGATGGGCCGTGACGAGCACCAAGTACCTTACTCAACCGAGTACCAACATAACGTATCTTTTCGTATCATGCTATCATAGGTAAATGAGTCGGAAAGGCTTTCGTTGGATAACTAGAATAAAATATGTAATACCAACTTATAGATAACACATATGGGCCTATAAGACCAAAATGATCACTCATATACTAAACGTAGGCCGACAAGGCCATACAATTTGTTCCGTACATGACATATATCTACAAGCCTCTAAGAGTAGATAAATACGATAAAGGTTGGGACATAGTCCCGCCATACCAATCAATACATGACCAAATCGTACTGACCAAATAAGCAACTCCGAAGCAAATGGAGCACACCAACATCTTCCGCTGAACTGATAGCCTACTTGGAGGACTCTCGGTATGTCTATTGGGACCTGCGGGCATGAAGCTCAGTGTCATCAGGCAAAAGGAACGTCAGTACAAATGATGTACCGAGTACGTAAGGAATGAAAATCAGTAAATAATAGACATGTGAGAAACATGGAGTAAAAGACTCGATATGTAAGTCTGAATAGCTCTGCGAATTATTTAATACTTATAATGTCATGCATATGTGTTTAAATGGCATACCATGCTTGGGTATATGCGTCCATAGAATCATCAAGCCTCTGAGGACATCCCATCATATCATCTCAGCCACGGTGGGCAACATCATCAATGTATATCAGCTGAACAGGTGGTGGTGCTTATATAACGCCATAACCTTTTCCCATATCCCATATACATACATATATATATATGGGTATATGCGTTCATAGAACCATCAAGCCTCTGAGGACATCCCATCATATCATCTCAGCCATGGTGGGCAACATAATCAATGTCTACCAGCTGAACAGGTGGTGGTGCTTATATAACGCCATAACCTTTTCCCATATCCCATATATATATATATATATATATATATACATATATAGACACACACACACACACATATGCGTATATAACGCCATCTGTCCATGGGTCAATGTATATGAATGTAATGCATGAGGAATACATCAATAAAATCTTTCGAGGTGTCATAAGACCATTATGCCTTAGATTAACATCATGAAATAAACTTATCAACTTACGTATTTTCTAATACCCATGAAGAGTCGATAGAATAATAAGACATATGGGAATTCAAGAACATAGGTACCTCTAATACTTCAATGAATAGATTCATTTATAGAACTTGTACATTTGCTTGTTTCGTTTGTGTCATATAGATCATGCCTAAAAGATAGAAGGGACAGCCTTAACATACCAGAACCAATTCTCTTTTGCGAAAACACGTAACGGCGGATCGAAGTATGAAAATATATGTATGATATTCTTGAGAAAGATAGTACCGGGCTTTCTTTGAATTTGCATTTCAGAGAATTTCACGTTGAACCTTGTAGTATTTAATGTTGGACATTGTCATTTCTCTTCAATGATGTAGGAAGATTTTGTCTTTTATCAAAGAGAGTGGGCCTCACTTGTGATGACTAGCCACAAAACTCCCCTAACACATGCCACCTAGTCTTGTGATTTAAAACTCATCATCAAGGTCTCCTAGGGCTTCCACGTTTGGGGGGGGGGGAGGGGGGGTACACTTAACAAAAACATTTTACTTAATTATCAATCCCTTAATTAACTTGGTAATTCCCCACTAATCCAATAATTTACCAATTACCCACATAATTAAAAATTATCTCAAATTACTTAAGATACTACTCACTTTTAACACACATTATACACCTTACTATCATAGTTATGTAGTACCTTGTATGGCACTAGTCCATAAATATAGGGTATTATAGCTCGGACCGTATTTTTTTATTCAAAAATGTCAAACTTCGACGGAACTCATTTTCTTCGATTTGATTACCCTCTCACCTTCACGAATTTACTCATCACTTATTTGAAATAGCATAATGCTTATAATCATAAAATAATCTCATTCCCGAACTTATATCGATTAACTTACAACGAAACTTTAATGTACGAAAAATGCAGGATGTAACGTCTCATTTCCGAGCTTATATCAATTTGCTTATGGCGTACTTTTGCGTACGAAAATATGGGGTGTAACATCATTCCCCCTTTGGAACATTCGTCCTCGAATGTTAACTGATGCATTTATCATTCTCATAACATGTAGCTCTTGCGAATAATTTAATACTCTTCTTTCCAATTAGGAAATTGTTCTTTGAATAAATCCAAAGGCTAGGGTATTCCCCCCTTTAGGCCTCCTTCTCACACCACGGTCTTTGGTCGTAATTTTGCTGATCTCGTAACACTTGCTACCTTCTATCATGTAGCCTATACGACTTTTTGCGTGTATGTGCGCCTATATAACTCTTCTCTCCTTTTTCCTCCAGTCTTTAGCCAATCTCTAGGCCTCACTTTATAAGCATATACAGAGCTTGATAAGATTTCTCTCTGGGAATCTATAGGTATGCTGAAGTTCTTTGCTCGATACTTTGTTGAACTTACGAATATTGCTATATCTTATTTCATAGACCCGGTTATCCATTCATATGACTTTACTGCATCTAGGTAGGTCATTCTATACCATAAATCTTACTTTAATTTATCGTTACTGAGGTCTACTACCGAACTCCAGGTTACTCTCATTGTTTATCATGTATGTATTAATCTAAGTCCTTTAATGCTTCCTCATTAGTGTTTATCCTAAGAAAGACAACCTGATCTCATCTTATCCTGTTGAACATTTGTCCACCTATTGTTGATTCACCTTAATGTTGATCTTATAATCTACAGCTGATAACTTGACCTCTTATGTCACATTGCCACTAAGGCTCACATCTCATCAAAGACATCTAGAGTAATTAGACTTATCCATCTAGGGGCAATATTATACTTCTATAACCGTATTTTATAGCGTCCCAATGTTATTCACCATATGTGGGTATTTTAATCCCGTAAAATTCATGAAATACTCTTCAAATCATTACTCAATTGAAGGCCCAAATTTCATCCTTTATCTATCACAATTACACCCTCATTCTACTACCAGGACAGCATTCCATTTCTTCAAAATGCTACTAGTCTTAGACTCATGTGAGTTCATTCAGGTGAGCTTTCTATAACTTAGAGGAACTACCAACTCTCTTGTTTTTCATGGGCTAAATCCCGAGGATTTATCCATTCTCCTCACCTTCTCACTCGCTTTTTCTTATCCTTACTGCTATCTTCCTAAAACCTTATCACTCTACCATACTTTAGCTTGCGACCTACACATATCTATTTATATTACCCGCAACCTTTCAACTTGCTTGCGTCATAGATTTCCTTATGTCCTGGAACATCAAGCGAGATATCTCATCATCTCTAACTCTTCTTTACTCTATTAATCAGGCTTCTCGATACCTAGAAATCATATGCTGGAAAACATGCCACTAACGACGCCACTATAGTTCTTGGATGTTGAATCCCCGCAGTTCTAGCCTTTTATCTGAAGTACGTACTATTCGCAGCCTTCTGCATTTGAGTATCGCGTATGTTTTTCACTTGTACCTTACTTACCTTAAAATCTTACATCACATCTTGTATCTCTTTCATGACCTTCCTTACACATAGTTTATAATTCACATCCATAACTTGAAGATTTATTATAATACTTACACCTCTAATGTATACATAATCTGGTGAGAGCTTCATACTAACTTCTTATGAGGCTGGTATTCTTCTGACGCCCTTATAGAATATGGCTACTTTACTATCTCTCTTGTACCTCTAATATTTAAGAGTGATCCTGCGATGTTCTCAATCATTAGAACTAAAATTCTCCAGGTCCAACAATCAGACTCCTTATTTACATTGTTGGTGTAAGTCTTTAGTTTCCTCTTCCCTATGATCAACCTTTATGTAGGCTTAAGCTATCTTCCGATTTGCGGCTGATGGTGTTAGTTATTACTTGTAGCCTTTCATGGGTGCTATGAAATATCCATGATACAATCCTTTAACAATTCTATCCTTTGTCTATGACCCGGGTTCAATTCTTCCTTCTAGCGTATACAGGAACCTGTTACGGCTGTATTATTGCCAACATATATGATGCATGAATAATACTCCAAACTCTTAAGTGCGTTCAAAACGTAACCATCTCTGGATCATTGATCGAATAATTCCTTTCATTCCTTGTCAACATTCTTTAAACGTAAGCTATTACTTTTCCTAGTCTTTCTGCCCCCTTGGTGTGTGCATACTTAGCTTATCTTAGTGCCCACACATATTAGAATTCCATACAACTCATATGATCTAGAATATCACTTCTTATTTTACTCCAGCATAATCACGGTAGGTGCCACCTTCTTATGGAGTGCATACAATGTTATTGTTAGACTGTTGTTACAAGACCATTTCTTCTTTAGGTCACTGTGCTTAGGTTGAAGCGTTTTTCCTTATTTCCTCAGCTAGTCTTTTGTTGTTGTACTTAGGGAGGACTCTTCGACTCTTGTAAGATTGTGAGCTTATTACATTGTATATTCGATGCAGCTTTTGATGTCATTCCTTGCCTATAATTGTCCATAGTTACTTACTTCCATGCCCTTGTTCTTGTAGGATTGCTTCTGAACTGATACTTTGTCTGTCTTCCCAATGGCACTCTCTTTTATTCCCATAATACTCATACAGTACCTTTAACTACCGCAACTCCTATATGAATATTTCTCAAGTATTACAATGACATTACTGCGAGGCTGGATTCACTATATTGGGTTTTACTATGTTTACCTTGCAAGATCTGCTGACTCGTCTTTAACCTCCTGTTTAGCCAGAACTAGGCTCTTCCTGAATCAATTACTAACTACTGTTTGGCCCATTTTCATATCAATATTTCATGTAATCTTTCTTGGATTATTTCCTTTGTCTTAACTCACCACTCACACAAGCTCCTTATTTATCAATAACATCCCAGACAGGAATCCTTACTTCCTTTCCCTGACGTCGTGTTTGCATAATGTTCTGGAATCGCAGCATATCTGTAGGCTTTGAATAAGTGCAATCTCATCCCTTTTTCATTATTTTTTTTCGCATTCTTCCTTTATCATTCCATAATTACTAGAACCACTTAATTATGACTTAATTCCACATCACTCCATATTCCCCCCTTTAGGGGAGAGCAAAAAGTTGGAGCTACGACGACCTACCTACAGATGTTTTACCTCTTCATCTTTGGTGTCCTTTCACATCATCGATGACCCTTACTCACCTTGTGGTAATACTTCTGTACCAAGGATAAAAAAATTCATTACTCGCGATTGTGACACTTAGTGTAACTGGCATATACAGTCCCTTAAGCATAACTTTGCTCACATTGCTTTTTTTAGGGAAGCGTCTTCTTGGATTTCTTATGAATCTTCTTCTGTTGTCCATTCTATTATCGCCGGATCGCAAATCTGAATTTCTCATGATGCCGACCATTATTAAATCACTCAGTCCTTAATTCATGTTTAGTTTATCTTATTCACCAGCCCATACAAATTTTTATTATTTCTGGGGTCTAACTTTTCCTTACAGTTATCACATTAGAGTCACGAACTTATTCCTTGAAATGAGGATATGACTTTATGGCCTATATTCTTTTGTTGTCTTAAGGCCTGTCACCTTTAGTCTCTTCCTTTATTTGACTATATATTCTGTAATACTCTACTGTTGTCATCCATGTATCGCATGTTACTCATAATGCTTCATTATCTCTCTTCTTATTTCCCTGCTAACATTTTTTCCTATCCCTTTCCTTTGAAAACTCCAACAAGACATTCTTTTGCTTTTAGCTCCCCTTGCTTCATTCATTGGCTCTTCGATTTTGTCAATGTTCTCGCTCTACTAGGAATGGAAGCCACACTAAGGTAATATTTATCCCTTCCAAGTTTTGAGTGCCTATCTTCTAAATTTTTTTGATTATGCTAGTATTCACATCTAATTGTAATATTCTAGAGTGCACATTCTGGGTGTCTCACAAGGAGGTCTATTAGCACCTTTGTAATATCCTTCGGAAATGTCAATTAACTCAAATAATCCATCCATCATTTAGGTTCACTCTAACCCCAACCAGATCATGATATCCCGTCCTTATCTAAAACCATATTTGCTAGCTCCCATAGCGCATAACTAAGACCAATGTAGCCAATTGTACATGTCTTTATTACTGTTGAGGGTAACTCAAAAGGTATATTCCTCTACCTGAATTGTAAGTACTTTTAACATTCATTAACTGGGCACCTCGTACCCTTCCTCACCTTTCTTCTTTTACTTGTTGAAACGTGTATCTAGTTTCTAAATCTCTTATTTCTTTTTACTATAAGAGTGAATAGATATTCTTGCCTTAGGGGTCCTTATCAAGAAACATACACGTCTTAGTGTCCACATGTTCTGCTGGAGACATTACAATTACTCATCATAAGCATGATGCAAAATCGTGTTTCTCTGACTCAACCCTTCCACATCCGCATTCAATCCCTTACCAACCATCTGTTTAGATGTAGGTATCGTTGTATTATGAATAAAATAGAATTCAGGAATGTGAATTCTTATAAGTGAGCTCTACCACACGATCTGGAGCAAGAAGAAAGAGTGACAGTCATGAATGCCATGTAGCCTCCTGCTTATAAGTGTGGTGAACGACACACCCATAAACAAGACTCTACTAGACACGACTTGTAGACTCCCTAGGACGGAACTGCTATGATATCACTTTTGTCACAACACAAACTCATGGGCCGTGACGGGCACCCGGTACCTTACTAAACCGAGTACCAATATAACGTATATTTTTGTATCATGTTATCATAGGTAAGTGAGACGGAAAGTTAGCCTAGGATAACTAGAATAAAACATGTAATACCAACTTATACATAATACATATGGGCCTATATGACCAAAATGATCACTCGTATACTAAACAATAGGCCGACAAGGCCATACAATCTGTTATGTACATGACATATGTCTACAAGCCTCTAAGAGTATATAAATACCATAATGTTCAAGACAGATTCCCGCTATACCAATCAATACATGACCAAATCATACTGACCAAATAAACAATTTCGGAGCAAATGGAGTGCACCAACATCTTCCGCTGAGCTGATAGCCTACTTGGAGGACTCTCGACCTTTCTATTGGGACTTGCAGGCATGAAACGCAGCGTTCCCAGGAAAAAGGGAAGTCAGTACAAATAATGTACCGAGTATGTAAGGAATGAAAATCAGTAAACAATAGACATGAGAGAAACATGGAGTAAAAGACTCGACATGTAAGTCTGAAAAGCTCTGTGAATCATTCGATACATATAATGTCATGCATATGTGTATAAATATCATACCTTGCATGGGTATATGCGTTCATAGCATCATGAAGCCTCTGAGCACATCTCATCATATCATCTCGGCCACTGTGGGCAACATCATCAACTTATACCAGCTTATCAGGTGGTGGTGTGTATATAACGTCGTAAACTTTTCTCATATCCCATATACATAAATATATACATATATGTGTATATGACACCATCTGGTCATTGGTCAATGTATATTAATGTAATGCATGAGGAGTAAGTCAATAAAATCTTTCGGAGTGTCATGAGACCATTATGCCTTTGATTAACATCATGAAATAAACTTTATCAAGTTACATATTTTCTGAGACCAATGAAAGACGATAGAATAATAAGACATATGAGAATTCAAGAACATAGGCACCTCTAATAGTTCTATGAATAGAGTTGTTTATGAAAGTTGTGCATTTCCTCGTTTCGGTCATATCATATAGATCATGCCAAAAAGAAAGAAAGTATATCCTTAACATACATAAACCGATTATCTTTTGCGAGAACACGTAACGGTGGATCGAATTAGAGAAAAATTCGTATGATATTCTTGAGAAAGATTATACCGGGCTTTCTTTGAATTAGCATTTCACATTAGATCTTGTAGCATTTCAGAGAATTTCACGTTGGACATTGTCATTTCTATTCAATGATGTAGGAAGATGCTTTCTTTTATCAAAGAGAGTGGGCCCCATTTGTGATGACTAGCCACCAAAATCCCCTAATACATGCCACCAAGTCTTGTGATTTAAGACTCATCATCAAGGTCTCCTAGGCCTGCCACGTTTGGGGGGGGGGGGGGGGGGGGGGAGGGCTAAACTTATCCAAAACATTTTAATTAATTACCTATCCCTTAATTAACTTGGTAATTCCCCACTAATCAAATAATTAACCAATTACCCACGTAATTAAGAATTATCTCAATTTAATTGAAATACTACTCACTTTTAACACACCTTACTATTATGGTTATGTGGTACCTTGTATGGCTCTAATCCATAAATACCGGGTATTATAGCTCATACCGTATTTTTTTATTTCAAAATGTCAAACTTCGACGGAACTCATTTACATCGATTTGCTTGCCCTCTCACATTCACGAATTTACTCATCACTTGTTTGAAATAGCATAATGCTTATAATCTTAAAATGATCTCATTCCCGTACTTACGTCAATTAACTTACAATGAAACTTTAACCTACGAAATATGTGGGTTGTAACATCTCATTTCCGATTTATATCAATTTACTTATATTGTACTTTTACATACGAAAATATGTGGTGTAACACCTATATTTGCTTGGTGAATTCTTCGTCCAGTCATATCATCATACGACCAGGCGAACACATAGATGTATTGTCAGCGGAGTTATACCAATTCTTCCTTCTGCTCTATTTTCAGGTGAATACTGATCCGAGTCCCTTTTACATCTTCTTCACTTCCCAGATTGATCACCTCTGTTTCTTTAAGGTTCGAATTGTTTTGCTTGGGGGTTTCGTTACATGCCATAATCGCAGAATATAAATTTTTATTAGTTTGATAATTGAAAAGAAATTTGAGTATAAATAAAAATAAAGACAAGCTTTAAATGATTTCCCAGAAAAAAAAATTCTTTTATTTTTTTGAAAGAAATGCCTTAGCGTTCAACAAGTCGATTTAACAAAAAAGTGCATGCATGATTCAAGCCTCAATTGACCATCTAGTTTCAAAAGTTATTTCAATTCCACACTACCAAGACTCCCAGCAAACCAGAGATGGACTGGCTGTCCAGTTATATAAAGTCTCCTTGTTCGACATCCCGTCGATAATCTCTTCTTCTTGTGGTAAGCTCTTACCTAGGCCCAAAACATACTCTTGCGCAAAAACTTTCTCCCTAGATTTACTGTGTAGATCCTGCAGTTGTATATTGGTATCCCAAGCCGGCGATACCCTTTTTCCACTTTGGGGGAATTGGGTCAGTTATCCCACTTGATTAGGCTCCCAGCCCGGACCCCAGCATGTACCCATACTTTATCATTTCCCGAATTGCCATTCCTGACCCATATGGCAATTGCGTGTTGTTGTCATGACCATTCTTCCCCAATTTCATTGTTGGCATAATCTTGACTGCATGAAAAGCGACCCCCTCTAACCCCTCTATAAAAGGAACCGCATATTTTAAATAAATTGATCGGCTCTATTCCTCATGTATTACTATCTCCTGGAAATCTCACCCAAATTTCATATACAGATGGAGAGGAGAAGGAATTGCCATTGTCATGTGTATCCAGGGCCTTCCCAATTGTAGATTGTTAGAAGATGAGATGCCCATCACCTCGAATAATAACGAGAACTCAACGGGTCCAATTTTCAAAGCTAAGTATATTTCTCCGATAACATATTTTGGTGATCCGTAGAAAGCTCTTACATGCACGATGGGCTCTTTTACTTATCTTAAGTTGATGCCTAATTCCCGCAGAGTGGATAAAATTCAAATATTTACTCCATTTTCCCTTGTCGACCAGTACCCGAGTTATGACTTTGTCTCCACACTTGCCAGTGATGTGTAGAGCCATGTCATGATTGATTCCCTCTACAGAAAGCTCATCTCTCCGAAAAGAGATATAAATTTCCTCCACCATCTTCCCAATAGTAGCTGCTAGTGCCTCAATTGTATTATTTCTCGGTAGGCTTACTACACTCAACACATCATCAGGGCATCTCTGTGACTATCAGAACTTATCAATAAGTCCATAATTGATGTGTGGGTAGGGGTCTTTCTCAGCTAGTCTTCTATAGGGTATTCCTTAACCGACATCTTTCTCCAAAACTCTGATGCCTCTGTATAAGTTATATTCCTTCTTTGGTTATGATATCAGTTTGAATTTCATCTGTTCAATTCCTCAATATCGTAGCACCTCCCAGATCTAGTCATCCCATGAGCGACCGCAGTCGTTGTCATTTTTTCCTTTCCTTTTGATTGGTAGGCCCACGGGACTGCCTTGTAATCCAGATTCCAATCCTCTCTCATGGCTACAACGAGTCGTGGTTGATATGTCTCAACCATTACTAGCGGCTTTAGTTGTATAGTGATTAACGGGGTTGCCCCTAAGGTTGTTCTTGCTGCTTCAGCATTCCCAATGGTAACAATAGTCCACTTTAAATAGTAGTCCTCCTCCAAGGTTATCATGTTTTCTCCTTGGTTTCCGTGTTTTGGTAGTGGATTGTAGTTTACATTTGGTGGCGCTGGGGTGCATTGGATGGTTTCCCATATTTATCATCATTTCGATTTCGTATTTTAAACCATAGCAATCCTCAGTGTCATGTCCAGGAACACATGAATGATAAGCACATCATTAGCTAGCATCGAAATACATGTTGGGTTGGTCTGGGATTTTTCCATCAAGTAAGGATAGAAATCTTACTCTTTTCAACCTCTCAAAAACTTGGGCTAATGTCTTAGATATTAGGGTGAAGTTTTGGGGGTTTCATTCTTTCAAAGTTCGGATGTGGTCTAGGAGCATACGTGCGTCTATTTTGATGGGTTGTTGTTTGACCAAGGGCATATGGCAGTGGTGAGTTTGGATGTATATTGGCTCAGGGTGGATTACAGTGTGGCTGGGTATAGTAATGTAGTTGGGCATTATACATCGGGGTATAAATGGGTTTGTTTGGAGGATGAATGCGTAGGGGGTAAGGATTCGCTCGACGAGGAGGACTTGGTTGCTAATAGGGGACAATTGTCGTCACCTCTTCTTTCATCTTCTTTCCACTACCAATGGAACCAGATGTATATCCTTGCTAGCAGCCTGCAACATAAACATTTATTGTATATTCCCAGACTTGATATATTCTTCCATGAAATCTCCTATTTTGGAAAGCTCGAGGAACTTTTGGTCCATCATCCCCATCATTTTCTCAAAGTAAATTCCTTCTTGAGCGCGGATGAAATATTTATTTGGTTTGTTGTCATCCATCGAGAGTTTTGCTCTACCTGTTCTGATATACAACTATGAGTATACTCTTGAAATGACTCAGAAGGCTTCTTTTGTATGTTTACCATAGCGAATCTATCCGAAGTGATCTGAGTATGAACCTGAAGTGGTTCATAAAATCATTGGTCATGTCTTACCATTCTCTCAAGCTTCTGTAGTCTTTCCTAGTGCACCAAGTGAGTGCTTCCCCGATCAGACTTCTTATGAATATTTCCATCCTCAATTTCTCATTCCTCACCACTCCTATTAACTTGTTATAGTACGCTCGCAAGTGAGCGTGGGGATTTCTCGTTCCACCCAAGATATCAAACTTCGGAGGCTTGTACCAGGCCTGCATATCAACACCTGGATGCATGCATAAATCTTCATAATCTAACCTTTCGCTCCCTCAAGCAACTTGCAGGTTATTTATTTATTTTCTTAGTACCTATAGTTGTTCAGAAAGTGACTCATCTTCCCTGGATTTGGCTTCTCTTTCCATTTTAGCATATGGGTCGATCTCACAAGGCATCTTGACCGTAACAAGCGCAGCGAAAATGGGTTCTTATGTGGTATATACGGGTGGAACATATCGCTCAGAGTGGCGGTGTGTGCTGCATGTATATACTATATATGGGTATTTATGAAAGTAACATTATCACGAGGAGGGGTTTGGACTAAATTGCTAGTGGCTGATGGGTTGTGAAAATAAGGTGCGTGTATGGGAGGATTTGGTGGGTTTGCAAGAGTAACTAGCGATATGACTTGGATTATGTCGGGGTTTGTAGTGATAGCAGTTGGGGTATTGGTTGGTTGTCTAGTTGATGAAAGAAGGTGGTCGGATATTGGATCTAGTGAAAGAAAATACGGTGGTTGCGGAAGCGTCATCACAACCAGATGTGCCAACTCCCTGATATGTTTTACCTTCTCCCTTAATGACTTTATTTCTTGTTCCATCCGAGCGACATATTCATTATTCAAGTTTCATCCCTTCATCCCCCTGGGTTGTTAGCTACCACCAAAGTATTTCTATTCGGATTGTCTGTAGCAGTCATCTTCCCTTTGGACCATAGGTTATATGGTGGCTCGGCCAGTTTAGATATTTAGACAAATCAATTTCCGCTTGGAGGGGGGTGTAACTACTCGGCCGATCGTTCCGTGACATTAGCCCCATTTCCCCTGTTTCTTCTTTTATCGTATGTTTCTTAGCCTATTTATTTTGTGTTGGGTCGGTTGGTTGGGTTCGGAGTGGTCGTGGTGAGAACTGAGACACTTAGTTTTTTAAATTAGCTTAAGTTGAAAATGTCAACCGTGAGTTGACTTATTGGAAAACAACCTCGGAATGCAAATTTTATGGCTCGGATAGCTTCGTTAGGTGATTTGGGACTTAGGAGTGTGTTCGGAATGAAGTTTTGATGTCCGGTGTAGAATTAGGCTTAAATTGGCGAAAGTTAATTTTTGGTGATTTCGGGTCGGTAGAGGAAAATAGGCTATCAAGGTCGGAATGGAATTCTGGAAATTAGAGTACGTTCATAATGTCATTTTGGATATGTGCGCAAATTTTCAGGACAATCGGATGTGTTTTGGTTGGTTTCGGCATCATTGGCAAAATTTAGAAATTTCAAAGTTCATAGGCTTGAATTTGATGTAATTTTGGTGTTTTTGCGTTGTTTTTGGGGTTTTGAAGGCTCGACTAAGTTTTAATAATGTTATGGGATGTGTTGGCGTGTTTGGTTGTGGTTCCGAGGGCCGAGGGTGTATTTCGGATGCTCAAACGGGCATTTTTTATCTTAAGGAGTTTGTTGTTTTTCTGGTGTCTTCGCAGCAGTGGTTTCATCATTGCGATCACGTGAGTTCATCTCCGATCGCGTAGAGTAAATATTGGGGCAGGTAATTTATTCCATGTGATCGCGTAATAAGGATTGTGATCGCATAGGTTGGGCAGCTGAAGCAGTGCGATCGGTTGGCCCTCTGTGCGATTGCATAGGTGTTCTTAGGCGCGTGTGTGGGATGGATATTTGAGCTATGCAAACGCGTGTGTTGGTATGCAAACGCGTAGAGTGGTCTGGGCTGTGCATTACGATCCCGCTGGAGATGTGATCGCACTGAAGGGAATATTAATGCTTGGCAGAATGTTTTAAAAGGCCATCTTTGCGAGTTGAGTCCATTATTCGTCCATTATTGAACGAGTTTGGAGCTCTTTGAGAGGGTTTGAAGAGGAAATCAAAGGGAATCACTTGGAGGTAAGATTTTCGACTTCATAACTCGATTCTATGTCGTTTTCTAAGTAATTAAACCGGAAATTTTTTGATTTTTAAACCCAAAATTGGGGAGAATTGGGGAGATTATGTGCATGAGAATTGGAAATTTCTTTTGACGATTTGAGTGGGCAATTGTGGTACGATTTTGGTGTTCTTGGTATGTGTAGAATCGTGGGAGGATGAGGATTCTAGTGATGTAAATTTTATCGAATTTCGAGACATGGGTCTAGGGCTCGTGTTTTGCCAAATTTCGAGAATTGTGTCTAAATTGATAGTTTTCGATTGGGTTTTGTTCCTTTCGCGTATATTGATGATGTTAATCTGGTGTTGGTGAGATTCAGAGCGCATGAGCATCGCGGATTAGTATTGTGGCACGGTAGAGGTAAGTAATGGCTATAAATGTTGTCCTGAGGGTATGAAACCCCGGACTTCGTATTTCTCACTGTTTTTAGAATGGCGCACATGTCAGATGACCAGTATGTGGCGTGCACTGATTTTTGGATTGGACATGGTCCTCTCCGCGGCAACTATTGAGTTGCGTATTTTTACTCTAAATCATATGTTAAATTGTATTCTAAAAACTATTGCTATATTTGAGCGATAAACCATGTTTGGGGCCTCGTGCCGACTTGTTTAGACCCCTTGGGGGCTTTTAATGATATTTTCCTCATTGTGTTGACTTATGATTTACACTCCCATGTTTATGTTTAACTGATTTTGAAACTCAGCCTTATTTACACTATTTTGAGATATAAAATGATGTTTTGGGTCGAGTAACCCGTTCTACTAATACGCCCGAGGGGCTTTTGAGAGTTTCTGACTGAGTGTGGCCGAGGGCCTGATTGTGAGGAGATGATATGTCACGAGGTGGTATTAGCGCTCGGGCTGAAGGAGCCCCTCCGGAGTCTGTACCCACCCCCAGTGAGCACAGGTACTTACTGAGTGCGAGTGCCTGGAGGCATGAGTGTCAGTGAGGTTGCCCGAGAGGCTCATACTGAGTGGTTGGGAGGTATGCTGAGTGATGTTCTTCCCGAGCGGCGATTTATGATTCATGTTTTTGCCCGAGGGGCTATTTAATACTTATTTCATTTTACACTAAATTCTTCAGGTATTATTATTTCTGAAATTGTTGGAAAACACATTTTTCAAAGAATTTTACTAGAGTTGGCTTTTAAGGCATGTTGATTTAATATATATGTATATATACTGTTGGAAAGAAAGGTTGTGCATATTGTGAACTGATAATTTGGTTTTCTGTGTTTCTTACTGCTCAGACATGATTTATTTTCACTACTACTGAGTTGGCGTACTCATATTACTCCCTGCACCCCTGTGTGCAGATACAGGTGCAGATACCGAGCGTTAGCCATCTATTCCATGCGGAGCCGGAGTTTGGGACATAGAGGTAGTTGTTCAGCGTCCGCAGCATCTCTGTTTTCCCTTCTTATGTTGTACCTAGTTATTCGTCCCGGGGATTTTGTATTGTAATCGTAGACTTTTTGGTATATTCCTTAGATGCTCATGAAATGTTGACTCCGGATTTTGGGGATGGTTTTAGATTATTTAACTGTTTTTTTTTTCTTATTAGATTCAGTAATTTACTCACGTCTATGAAATGTTGAAAATGAGTTGGGATTTTGGAAAGAAACTGTAAATATGTGAATGTTGGCTTGCCTAGTTCCAGGATAGGCGCCATCACGACCGGTTTAGGATTTGGGCTCGTGACAAGTTGGTATCAGAGCCTAGGTTACATAGGACTCAACGGTCATGAGCAGGTTTAGTACAGTCTTGCGGATCGGTACGGAGACGTATGTACTTATCTTCGAGAGGCTGTGGAACCCTTAGGAACAAGATCATTTTTCTTGAATTATGTTGTGCCATTTTGTTGATTTTGGAAATATAAACTTCTGTTGTTTCATTCTATCACAGATGGTGAGGACTCGCGCTACCGATCAGGGTGATCAGCCACCAATTAGACCAACGAGAGGTCGAGGCCGCGGTCGAGGACGTGGTAGAGGTAGGGGGCCAGCCCGTGCAGCAGCCAGGGCAGTACCAATTGATCTCCATACTGTTTAGGATCAGATTACCGCCGCAGATGCTCCAGCGGGACAGGCTCAGGTACCGGCAGTGCCTATTGTTTTTACGGGTCTTCAGGAGACCTTGGCTTAGATTTTGACTGTGTGTACCACCCTTGCTTAGGCAGTTGCCGCTACTTCTTAGGCCGGGAAAGGAGTCAGACTTCGTGGTTCTGGCCCAGCCGGTTGCTCCAGTTCGGGACTTCGTGGTTCCGGCTATGCCTGAGGACGAGCAGCGTAGACTGGAGAGGTTTAGTAGACTTCAGCCTCCGACATTCAGTGGTGCTGAGGGCGAGGATGCCTAGGGTTTCCTGGATAAGTGTCAGATGATGCTGCGTACTGCCGGGATTTTGGAGACCAGTGGGGTCTTGTTTGCTACTTTTCAGTTTTTTGGTGCTTCTTTCACTTTGTGGGAGTCTTTTGAGAGGTGTAGGCCTATTGGTTCGGCACCCCTCACCTGGTAGAAGTTCTCCATTATCTTTTTGGAGAAGTATGTACCCCACTCTCACAGGGAGAAGCAACACAGGCATTTTGAGCAGCTGTGTCAGCGAGAGCTATCAGTGATGTAGTATGAGATGCGGTTTTCGGAGTTGGCTCGTCATGCCACCGAGTTAGTCCCTACTGATAGGGAGAGGATTAGGAGGTTCGTGGATTGCCTCACTTATCAGCTCCGCCTTTTCATGACTCGGGAGAGAGTATCAAATACTACATTCGAGCAGGTTATTGATATTGCTCGAGATATTAAGTCGTTTCGCCGTCAGGAGCGGGAGGAGAGAGAGGCGAAGAGGCTTCGTAGATCGGGTGGTTCTAGTGGTGCTCCTTCCAGGGGGCAGTTTCAGCATGGTAGAGGCCATTCTTTTAGGCCTCCTCAGTCAGTCCGCCCAGCCTATAGTGGTGCATCTTCGGGGCATGGTCCCCGCGGTTCTCAGCCAAGTCGTTCTTCATTCGGTGCCCTCCCAGCTCAGAGTGTAGCTCTGGCACCACCAGTTAAGAGTTCCCCTATGCATGATTCTTCTAGTGGCCATTCTAGAGCCAGGGGTTTCTATCAGTCCCCGCCTCCAGCTCCAGGGAGTTATTTGGAGTGCGGAGAGTTTGGGCACATGTGGAGGCAGTATCCCCGTCGTCCCGGTGGTTCTTCTCAGCAGAGGGGCCAGCCCTCGACTTCAGCGCCAGTTACTTCACCACCTGCCCAGACAGCTAGAGGTGGTAGTCAGTCTACTACAGGCCTCGTAGAGGGGGAGGTCGAGCAGGTGGAGGTCAGGCCCGTATGTATGTGTTTCCAGCCAGGCCAGATGCTATGGCCTCCGATGCACTGATCGCAGGTTTTTGTCTCAGTCTGTCGCTGAGATGCTTTGGCTTTATTTTACCCTGGTTCTACATATACCTATGTTTCATCATATTTTGCCCATTTTCTAGATATTCCCCGTGAGTCTTTAGTTACGTCTGTTCATGTGTCGACTCCGGTGGACGATACTATTATTGTGGACTGTGTGTATCGGTCGTGTGTGATATTTATTGGGGTCTGGAGACCCGAGTGGACCTATTGTTACTCATTATGGTTGATTTTGATGTGATATTGGGCATGGATTGGTTATCTCTGTGTCATTTTGTTCCTGATTGTCATGCTAAGATCGTGACCTTAGCTATGCTAGGATGTCCGAGGGTTGAGTGGAGAGGTTCTTCTGAGTATGTGCCTAGCAGGGTAAATTCCTACCTAAAGGACCAGCGCATGGTTGAGACGGGGTGTATATCTTATCTGGCTTTTTTGTGGGATGTCAGTGGTGAGACTCCCGCTATTGATTCGGTTCCTGTGGTCCGTGACTTTCCGGACGTGTTTCCTGCAGATCTGTCAGGCATGCCACCTGACAGAGACATTGATTTTGGTATTGACGTGGTGTCAGGCACTCAGCCTATATCTATTCCACCTTATCGTATGGCATCGGCGGAGCTAAAGGAATTAAAGGAGCAGCTTTAGGAACTCCTAGATAAGGGTTTCATTCAGCCTAGTGTGTCACCTTGGGGTACACCGGTGTTGTTTGTAAAGAAGAAGGATGGTTTTGTGCGTATGTGTATTGATTATCGGCAGCTGAATAGGGTCACGGTGAAAAATTGGTATCCCTTGCCTAATATAGATGACTTGTTTGATCAGTTGCAGGGTGCCAGGGTATTTTCCAAGATTGACTTGCGTTCCGACTATCATCAGTTGAAGATTCGAGGGCTAGACATTCCGAAGACTGCTTTCAGGACTAGATATGGTCATTATGAGTTTCTGGTTATGTTATTCGGGTTGACCAATTCCCCAACAACCTTTATGCACTTGATGCACAGTGTATTCCGGCCTTATCTGGATTCTTTCGTCATCGTGTTTATTTACGATATCTTGGTGTATTCGTAATCTCGGGTGGATCATAGGCATCATTTGAGAGTGTTGCTTCAGACCTTGACGGAGAAGAAATTGTATGCAAAATTTTCGATGTGTGAGTTCTGGCTTGATTCAGTAGCGTTATTGGGGCACATGGTGTCTAGTGAGGGTATTCAGGTTGATCCGAAGAAGATAGAGGCGGTGCAGAGCTGGACTAGACAGTTATCAGCTACCGAGATTCGTAGTTTCCATGGTTTGGAAGGGTACTATCACAATTTCGTAGAGGGATTTTCATCTATTGCCGCACCTATGACCAGACTGACCCAGAAGGATGCTCAGTTCAGGTGGACTGAGGATTGTGAGGAGAGCTTTCAGAAGCTCAAGTCAGCTTTGACTACAGCCCCGATATTGATTTTGCCTTCGGGTTCAAGTTCTTATATAGTTTTCTGTGATGCCTCGAGAGTTGGCCTTGGAGCGGTTTTGATGCAGGACGGTATGTTGATTGCCTACGCGTCTAGATAGTTGAAGGTGCAAGAGAAGAATTATGCAGTGCACGATCTTGAGCTAGCAGCTATTGTCCACGCCTTGAAGATTTGGCGTCATTATTTATATGGAGGGCGTTGTGGGATTTTCACTGATCACCGTAGTTTGCAGCATCTGCTTAAGCAGAAGATCTGAATTTGTGTCAGAGGAGGTGGTTGGAGCTTCTCAAGGATTATGATCTCACTATTTTATATCATCCGGGGAAGGCCAATGTAGTGGCCGATGCCCTGAGTCGTAGAGCGAAGAGTTTGGGGAGTCTAGCCTACCTTCCAGTAGCAGAGCGACCATTAGAACTTGATGTTTAGACTTTGGCGGGTCAGTTGGTGAGATTGGATCTATCATAGCCCCCGCGGGTATTGGCTTGTGTAGCCTCGAGGTGTTCTCTTTATGATCAGATTAGAGCACGCTAGTATGACGATCCACACTTGCTCGTTCTTCAGTACAGGGCCTGTTGCGGTGATGCCATGGATGTGGTTATCGAGATGGGGTCATGAGGATACAGGACCGGATTTGCGTGCCCAATGTGGATGGACTTCGAGATTTGATTCTAGCTAAGGCCCATAGTTCGCGGTATTACATCCATCCGGGTGCCGCAAAGATGTATCAGGATCTGAGGCAGCATTATTGGTGGAGGCAGATGAAGAGGGATATTGTGGAGTTCGTGGCTCGATGTCTTAACTGTCAGCAGGTCAAGCATGAGCACCAGAGACCGAGTGGATTGCTGCAGAGATTAGATATTCTGGAGTGGAAGTGGGAGCGAATCACCATGGACTTTGTAGTTGGGCTCCCACGGACTTCGAGGAGGTTTGATGCTATATGGGTTATTGTGGATCAGCTAACAATGTCTGCGCACTTCATTCCTGTTGGTACTACTTATTCTTCAGAGCGATTAGCTGAGATTTATGTCAGGGAGATTGTCCGATTGCATGGGGTTCCAGTTTCAATCATTTCCGACAGAGGTACTCATTTCACATCCCAGTTTTAGAGGGCCGTGAAGAGGGAGTTAGGTACTCAGGTCGAGTTGAGCACAACATTTCATCCTCAGACCGACGGGCAGTCGGAGCGTACTATTCAGATTTTGGAGGATATGCTGCGTGCCCGTGTCATTGATTTTGGGGGTTCATGGGACAGTTTCTTCCACTAGCAGAGTTTGTATATAATAATAGTTATCAATTGAGTATCCAGATGGCTCCGTATGAGGCTTTATATTGTAGGAGGTGTAGATCTCCGGTTGGATGGTGTGAGCTGGGCGAGGCTAGGCTATTGGGCACATACCTGGTTCAGGATGCGTTGGGTAAGGCGAAGTTGATTCAGGAGCGGCTTCGCACGGCGCAGTCTAGGTAGAAGAGTTATGCGGACCGAATGGTCTGAGATGTGTCTTTCATGGTTGGGGAGAAGGTGTTGCTGAAGGTGTCACCCATGAAGGGTGTTATGAGGTTCGGGAAGAGGGGAAAGCTGAGTCTCAGGTTCATTGGGCAATTTGAGGTGCTTCAGAGGATTGGGGAGGTGGATTATAGACTTGCCTTGCCTCCCAGCTTATCGAGTATTCATCCGTTGTTCCATGTTTCGATGATCTGGAAGTATGTTGGTGACCCGTCTTATGTTTTGGACTTCAGCATGGTTCAGCTCGAGGGTGATATGTCATATGAGGTAGAGTGTCACGACCCCAAATCCTAACAGGTCGTGATGGAACCTATCGTGGAACTAGGCTAGTCACCTATCACATAACTACCCATCTGTTCTATTATAATGTTTCAATAATCAATAACAAGCAACAACAAAGCATAAAATAATTTCTTTATGTCTTTACGCCCCAATAATAATCTAACATTCTAAACAATCCTCCCAAGACTAGAGTCAACATGGTCACGAGCATCTAAGAAATAAAACTAACTCTGCTAATGTCTTAATCAATGTCTATGAAATAAATACTAATACTAATAAAGGAACGGAAATGAAGAAGTTGCGGACGCTAAACAGCTACCTCGAAATCCCGTAAGCTGCTGAATACGAACAAAGATAGCTAATGCTCCAAATCGGTACCTGTATTTCTGCACATAGGCACAGGGAGTATTGATGAGTACGCCAACTCAGTAGTAATGAAAATAAATCACAGTCTGAGAAATACGAAACACACAGTACAGATACACCGATTCACAAAAACAGTAAAACACCAAGTCACCATAAAGTATTCATCAAATACATAAGTTCGAAAACCGATTTCCAGAAATCCTTTGAAATAAGTATAATTTCAATATATCTCAATAAAACTCTCAGCAAAATCAGTTTGAAAAACGAAGTGAATCGTAGTCAAAAACTCAATAAAATCATCATAAATCTACCCCTCGGGCCATAATCATTTCTCGTAACAATTTCCCTCAGCACCTCACCATCACTCAGTATCAGCCCATCAGGCAACCTCACAGTCACTCAGTATCAGCCCTGCGGGCATCACTCACACTCAGTAGGTACCTGCGCTCACGAGGAGTGTACAGACTCCAGAGGGGATCCTACAGCCCAAGCGCTATAACAAGCCACATCATGGCATAATCACTCACAATATTGGCCCTCAGCCAGCCACATCATGGCATAAATCACTCACAATATTGGCCCTCGGCCTCTCTCATATCATAACATTCTCACAACATTGGCCCTCAGCCTCACTTAGTCATAACACTCTCAGCATGCCACTCGGGCCATGAATAAAACGGGGTTCTCGACCCAAAATAGTATTTCATTTCACTAAATAGTAATATCATCAAATAAGAGTGTCAATAATTTCACAAGAAAGACTTTGTGAAAAATCATAGTTTCAAAATAGTGAGAATATCAGTAAAATAGCCCCCAAGGGGGTTAAAACAGATCGGCACTAGGCCTCAAGCATGGGTTACAACTTTAGTATATCAGATCATAATAGTGTTATTGGAAATAAGCTTTAAAATCTGTTTCGCAACTCAATAGTTTCCTAAAAAGGGATATATTCCCAAATTCCGGATTTGTGAAATCCAAAACCCGTGAAAGGGTGCAGAGTCTAGAGTTTCATACCCTCAGGACAGGATTTAAAGACATTACTTACCTCAAACTAGCCTGAAAAGCTACTTTGCAACCCGCTTGACTCTCGAATCAACTTCTGTGCGCTCCAAATCTACCAAGTTCAAATTTTTATTATCAAATAATGCTTAAGGAATGAATTCCAATAGAAAAGTACCAAATTTAGCTCAAAACCCGAATTTAGCAAAAACCCGACCCACGGGCCCGCATCTTGGAACTCGACAAATTTTATACTAAAATGTTCTCCATCATTTCACGAGTCCGTACATATGAAGAATGCTAAAATCAGAGTTCGTTTGACCCCTCGAATCGATCCCTAAATGTCTCATAATCCCAAGCCCTAACCCCATCTTTTTCTACTGATTTTCATGAATTTAAACACTGATATTATGTTCCTCAATCACATACAATCGAGATTTAGGGTCCAAAATCCTTACCTCAATGAAGCACAATGATTTCCTCTCTTCAAAATCGCCTTTAAGCTCTTTTCCCGTTCAAAAATGTTGTTAGAAGGTTTAATCGTCGAGGAGGGTTTAATTATATACTGCCCAGGGATTCCTTCATCGCGATCGCGGAAAGACCCACGCGATCGCGAAAAGCAAACTCACTGACCCCCGATTTTATTCGCTGCGATCGCGACACATGCCCTATGATCGTGATGCTTAAACCTCCTAACCTGTGCGATTGCGACCAGCTCTATGTGATCGCATAGAGTAATTTCCAATGCCTCGCTGCTACTCCAGATTCTTCTATGCGATCGCGACTCTGGACTCGCGATCGCGATGCACAGCCTCACCACTCTACGTGATCACATCCCCGACCCTGTGATCGTGAAGAAAAATTTCTCTCTTGCCACCAACAAGCCTACGCGATCGCGAATGTATCCCTACGATCGTGTACAAGGACACCAGCAACAGAATAGCAGATTTTACAGCAGATTCCTAAGGCCAAAAATGCCTGTTAACCACCCGACATCAATCCCGAGCTCCTCGGGACCCCAACTAACGTTACCAACACATCATAATTGATTGTTCAAACTTAGTTTCACTTTCCAAACACTAATAACAACAACATCAAAACACCAAAATCACATCGAATTCAAGCCTAAGAACATTGAAATTTCTAAAATCCACCAACAATACCAAACTATCCAAAACAACTTCGATTGACCTGAAATTTTGAAGACATATCCAAAATGACATTACTAATCTGTTCCAACTTCCGGAATTCTATTCCGACCCCGATAGCATGTTTTACACTCCCGACCATTAATCACCAAAAACTAACTTTCACCAATTCAAGCCTAATTCTACACCGTCGCTCACAAAAATATTCCGAACACACTCCTATTCCCCAAATCCCCTAACAAAGCTATCCGAGCCAATAAAATCCAGATTACGAGGTTGTTTACTAATAAGTCAACTCTCAGTTGACTTTTCCAACTCTAAGGCTATTTTTAAAGACTAAGTGACTAAATTCTCATTATAATTATTCCGATTCCGAGCCTACCAACTCTAACACATTAAGAACAGTTTAACCAAGTTATGATGAGGCAATAACAGTAAATATAAATGCAGATTCTACGTAACAATCGACCGTGTCGTTACATTCTCCCCCACTTAAACATACGTTTGTCCGCGAACGTGCATAGAGTTGTTCCAACACCACCAAAATTGTTGTGTAAGCTACCATGCACATATTTGGAGGTGATTCCACGTCACCTTACCCCATATAGGCCTAATAGCATAACACAGTTGAAATTTCGAAGTCCGATCTTGACCCATAAACCTTAGAACTAAATTTCCACTTCTGAGTCCATTCACAAGATCAAATTTCCATGACTATAAGCTGAAGTAGTCTGAACACGCTGTATCAAGCCATATCCGCAACACAAGATGAAATCACATAATATACCGCATGACTCAACACTCATAGCAGATGCCTCCTAATCCCAATCGTTGTTCATAACAACCCAATACCGGTAAATAACCTTCTATCAAACAAACCCTCACTATAAATCCCCGATAGAACTACTCCCTATGCATATATATAACCAATGATCACAACTCCTCGAACACCGAAAGGTAGCTCATAGATCATTCCCTAAACACGAATAAGCTCAATGGCAATCAAATAGTACATCTCTCAACAATAGCAATTTGGGGTCAACAATTCCGACTCAGTGTTGAACACACACCCCTACTGGCCTACCAATAATTATATTCCAAATAAACTCTGGTCATCCACAACAGGTAGATAACTCTCCAAAGGTTCATAAACTGAATCATGACATACACTAACACCTGACTAGCTTTGCTCGCATCCTCGTAGTTCACAACTACAAAAATAATTTGTTCATGAAAACTCTCAGTCTCAAAATCCACGAGGCGCACAAATTACTATATCTGATCCCAATTCCACCACTCAAATATATAACACGCCCCTAATACTTTATAATTCCGCGAGGGATACTCCCATAATTCCTCTATGTCACCAAGAAACCTTAAATACCAGCAGTCGATCCCACGAGAGAGCGTCGTAACACTAATGAAACAACCTTATTCAAAAACATTTCCTTAAACACATTGTCCTTTATGAATGTATACTCCCATCCAGCCACCCAATAGTGGTATCCTTTACCTAATCATCTGAAACTGCCAGTTCTGACCTTCCTTCCAGAACTGAATTGTGACCTCACATATGCCACTCTCCACTATACACAAAATACCGCACACGCCATGCAATCCTATGATAAATGTGAAAACTTCATCCTCCCTTCCTAGCCACAAACAACTATGTACCCAACTAGCCAAGAACTTTTCGTTGATCCCATTTAGAAGCAAAATCACTATACATCACATGGCCCTCACGCCGGTGAAAAATATACATTTCTAACCATGGTAGAAACCATCAAGAACTCCCGAATCACATTTGTACAACACAAACCGCCAGAACTGAATCCTTCTAACCCAACCAAGCTACGCATGCCACAAAACTCCAAGAGAATTGCTAAGAAACACCTGTAATAACTCATTACCCTATAAACACCCAAAGAACTAACCATATCCCTTATCATGCCTATCCGACTTACTACCAAGATGTCCTATTTATCCAAGTTCCTTCTGACTTACCTTTGAACTGATACTTCTTCTTACCATAATACCGCAATTCTCAATCCTGACTCACCGCACAAAACTCGAGCCTAAAAATATACAGTCTAAGGCTCATAAGTCGTTGAATACTCCCTCAATTATCCCCAAATGCACCACATTAGAAATACTTACCCGGAAGAGACTTCCTGCGAATTTAAAGTGATTACCTTCTCTTTCCTGATATTGATGGATAGACTCCATGATAATTCAAATACACCACAAGCCTTGACACCTTCCCCGTAAATCTCAGTTCTAGCCCTTCTCATACCTTGAAGATCCTCGATCGCTACATATAACCTTGAACCCGTCTGAACCATTCTCGAACGTCATTTACTCTATACAATTTCAATTACACTAACCAAGTAAACAAAACGACCTGACCCTGCTTGCAATCCACATACTAGGAAAGTAATCCACACCTTTGAAGCAACAAGCACACTCATACATTGCACACTCTACACTTACCAGTACAACTCCATCATACAATGAATTCCACTATCCGTAAAGTACATTACAAATTGTATCAAAGAAATTTCCATCACCCAAGTCATTCCCAGACTCCACCTCTGTACGTCATAACTGATTCACCAACATACCTCGAACCGAAACCAATACAACACATAATCCTGTAATCAACTTATCATTAACGGACTTCCCCACTTGGCTCAAAGCCAAAGATCAAAACAAGCAATAACTCATGATGCCCACACATTATCACTGCCACCATACTGAGTAACATCAAGTCCACTCGGGTTTTAGTATCGCCCACCGAAGTCGAAACATGAACATACGTAACTAAAGACTCACGGGCATATTTAGAAAGTTGGCAAAATAAGATGAAACATACGAGTACGTGGAACCAGGGTCAAACAAAGCTAAAGCATAAGTGTTACAAACTAAAATAGTATCTGTAATCACCGCATCTGAGTCCATAGCATCAGGCCTAATCGTAAGTGCATAAATACGTGGCTGGCCTCCACTTGCTCGACCTCCCTCTCTAGGGAGGCCTCTAGCTGCCTGACCACCACCCCTGGCTACCTAAGTAGGTGGTGAAGTGACTGGGGTTGAAGTCGAGGGTTAGACCCTCTACTGAGATGAACTACTAGGACGACGGGGACACTGCCTCCACTCATGTCCGAACTCTACACACTCATAACAACCACCTGGAGCTGGAGATGAAAACTGACGAGAACCCCTGCCACCATGATAACTACCAGACGAACCATGCATAGAAGAACCCTGATAAGGTGATGCTTGGGCGGAGATCTAAGCTGGAAGGGCACTATAAGATGAACGGCCCTAATGAGAGCTGCGAGGACCCTGCCCCAAAGATACACCACTGTAAGCTGGGCGAACTGGCTGTGGAGGTCTAAATGGACGACCTCTGCTGTGCTGAAACTGCCCTCTAGAAGGGGCACTACTGAATCTACTTGATCCCCGAGGCCTCTTGGCATTCCTCTCCTCACGCTCCTGCCTACGAACCGACTCAATGTCCCGAGCAATGTCAACTACCTGCTCAAATTTAGCTCCAAACACTCTCTCCCTAGTCATCAAAATCCGAAGCTGATACGTGAGACCATCTACAAACCTCCTAATCATTTTCCTGTTTTTAGGGACTAACTCCGAAGCATGTCTAGCCAACTCGGAAAACCTCATCTCGTACTGAGTAACTGACTGACAACTCTCCCTGACGCATCTGCTCAAACTGTCTGCGCTGCTCCTCTCTGTGGGACTGAGGAACATGCTTCTCCAAAAAGAGCGTGGAGAACTGCTGCCAGGTGAGTGGTGCTGAACCGACCGGCCTACGCCTCTCAAATGCCTCCCACCAAGTGAAAGAAGCACCAGCAAATTGAAATGTAGCAAATAAGACCCCGCTGGTCTCCAAAATACCCGCAGTACGTAGTATCCTCTATCACTTATCTAGAAACCCTTGGGCATCCTCACCCACTGTACCGCTGAAAGTCGGAGGCTGAAGTCTACTGAACCTCTCCAGCCTGCGGTGCTCATCCTCAGGCATAACAAGAACTACATAGTTATGAACTGGGGTAACCGGCTGGGCTAGGACTACCCCCGGTGCCTCAATACCCTGTACAGCCTGCTCAGGTGTCTGGGCAGTTGGAGTCTGAACGCATCCCCCGGTCTGAGGTGTAGTGGCAGTAGTAGACGTAGTGACTGCCTGAGCCAAACTGGTACACACCGTCAATATCTGAGCGAGGGTCTCCTGAAGACCTGAAATAACCATAGGTACTGTCGGTGCGTGAGCCTGTCCCACTGGAGCACCATCGGCGGGAACCTAATCCTGACCGATAGGGGGATCGTGTGATACTATCCCGGCTCCTACATGGGCTGGTCCCCTAACTCAACTACGGCCCCGACCCCTTGTGGGTCTGGCTGGTCTCTGGTCACCCTGATTGGTATTGCGTGTCCTCACCATCTGTGAGAGAATGAAAAAATATGAGTTTAGATTTTAAGAATCAATATGTTGGCACGAAAGAGTTAGACAAAATGAGATTTTTCCTAAAAGTTCTGCAGCCTCTCGAAGATAAGTACGGACATCTCCGTACCGATCCGCAAGACTCTGTTGAACTTGCTCATGACCGTTGAATCCTATGTAACCTAGAGCTTTGATACCAACTTGTCACGACACCAAATCCTAACAGGTCGTGATGGCGCCTATCGTGGAACTAGGCTAGCCAACTATCGCATAACTACCCATCTGTTCTATTATAATGTTTCAATAATCAATAACAAGCAACAACAAAGCGTAAAATAATTTTTTTAAGTCTTTACGCCCCAATAGTAATCTAACATTCTAAACAATCCTTCCAAGACTAGAGTCAACATGGTCACGAGCATCTAAGAAATAAAACTAACTCTGCAAATGTCTTAATCGATGTCTATGAAATAAATGCTAATACTAATAAAGGAACAGAAATGAAGAAGATGCGGACGCTGAACAGCTACCTCGAAATCCCGTAAGTTGGTGAATACGAATGAAGACAGCTACTGCTCCAAACCGGTACCTATATCTGTGCACAGAGGCACAGGGAGTAATAATGAGTACGCCAACTCAGCAGTAATGAAAATAAATCACAGTCTGAGAAATACGAAACACACAGTACAGACACACCAATTAACAACAGTAAAACACCAAGTCACCATAAAGTACTCATCAAATACATAAGTTCGAAAACCGATTTCCAGAAATCCTTTGAAATAAGTATAATTTCAATATATCTCAGTAAAACTCTCAGTAAAATCAGTTTGAAAACGAAGTGAATCGTAGTCAAAACTCAGTAAAATCATCATAAATCTGCCCCTAGGGCCATAATCATTTCTCGTAACAATTTCCCTCAGCACCTCACCATCCCTCAGTATCAGACCATCAGGCAACCTCACAGTCACTCAGTATCAACCCATCAGGCAACCTCACAATCACTCAGTATCAGCCCATCAGACGACCTCACAGTCACTCAGTATCAGCCCCACGGGCATCACTCGCACTCACTAGGTACCTACGCTCACTGGGGGTGTACAGACTCCGGGGGAAGGGGGGCTCCTACAGCCCAAGCGCTATAACAAGCCACATCATGGAATAAATCACTCACAAAATTGGCCCTCGGCCTCTCTCATATCATAATATTCTCACAACATTGGCCCTCAGCTACAATCAGTCATAACACTCTCAGCATGCCACCCGGGCCATGAATAAAACGGGGTTCTCAACCCAAAATAGTATTTCATTTCGAGAAATAGTAATATCATCAAATAAGAGTGTCAACAATTTCACAAGAAAGACTGGGTGAAAAATCATAATTTCAAAATAGTGAGAATATTAGTAAAACAACCCCCAAGGGGGTTAAAACAGATCGGCACTAGGCCCCAAACATGGCTTACAACCCAAGTATATCAAATCATAATAGTGTTATTGGAAATAAGCTTTAAAATCCATTTCGCAACTCAATAGTTTCTTAAAAGGGGATATATTCCCAAATTCCCGATTTTTGAAATCCAAAACCCGTGAAAGAGTGCAGAGTCCGGGGTTTCATACCCTCAGGACAGGATTTAAAGACATTACTTACCTCAAACTAGCTCGAAAAGCTACTTTGCAACCGGCTTCACTCTCGAATCAACTTCCGAGCGCTCCAAATCTACCAATTTCAGATTTTTATTATCAAATTATGCTTAAGGAATGAATTCCAATAGAAAAGTACCAAATTTAGCTCAAAACCCGAATTGAGCAAAAACTCGGCCCCCGGGCCCGCGTCTCGGAACTTGACAAATTTTATATTAAAATGTTCTTCATCATCTCACGAGTCCGTACATATAAAGAATGCTAATATCGGAGTTCGTTTGACCCCTCAAATCGATCCCTAAAGGTCTCATAATCTCAAGCCCTAACCCCACCTTGTTTTACTGATTTTCATTAATTAAACATTGATATTATGTTCCTTAATCACATATAATTGAGTTTTAGGGTCCAAAATCCTTACCTCAATGAAGCACAATGATTTCCTCTCTTCAAAATCGCCTCAAAGATCTTTTCCCGTTAAAAAATGGTGTTAAAAGGTTTAATGGCCGCGGAGGGTTCAATTATATACTACCCAGGGGTTCCTTCATCTCGATCGTGGAAAGATCCACGTGATCACAAAGAGAAAACTCATTGACCCCCTATTTTATTCACTGCGATCGCGGAAAGACCCACGCGATCGTGAAGAGAAAACTCATTGACCCCCGATTTTATTCAGTGGCTATTTTGGGTCGCCAGGTCAGAAAACTAAGGTCTAAGGATATAGCTTCAGTGAAGGTTCAGTGGAGAGGACATCTGGTGGAGGATGCCACCTGGGAGACCGAGCGGGAGATGCAGTGCAGATATTCTCACTTATTCGAGAATCCAGGTATGTTTCTAGACCCGTTCGAGGACGAATGTTTGTTTAAGAGGGGGAGGATGTAACGACCTGGCCGCCCGTTTCCCCTGTTTCTACTTTATATTATGTTTCTTAGCCTATTTATTTTGTGTTGGTTCGGGTTCGGAGTGGTCATGGTGAGAATTGAGACACTTAGTCTCTTAAATTAGCTTAATAGTTGAAAAAGTCAACTGGGAGTTGACTAATTGGTAAACGACCTCGGAATGAGTATTTTATGGCTTGGATAGCTTCGTTAGGTGATTTTGGACTTAGTATTGTGTTCAGAATGAAGTTTTGGTGTCCGGTGTAGAATTAGGCTTGAATTGGCGAAAGTTAGTTTTTGGCGATTTTCAGTCGGCAGGGGAAAATAGGCTATCGGGGTTAGAATCGAATTTCAGAAATTCGAGCAGGTTCATAATGTCATTTTGGATATGTGTGCAAATTTTCAGGACAATCGAATGTGTTTTGGTTGGTTTCGGCATCATTGGCGAAATTTAGAAATTTCAAAGTTCATAGGCTTGAATTTGATGTAATTTTTGGTGTTTTTGCATTTTTTTTTTTTGGTGTTTCGAAGGCTCAACTAAGTTTGAATAATGTTATGGGATGTGTTGGCGTGTTTGGTTGAGGTCCCGAGGGCCTCGGGTGTATTTCGGATGCTCAAACGAGCATTTTTGGTCTTAAGGGGTCTGTTATTTTTCTAGTGTTTTAGCAGCAGTGGTTTCGTCATTGCGAACGTGTGATTTCATCCGCAATCACGTAGAGTAAATATTGGGGCAGGCAATTTTTTCTATGCGATCATGTAATAAGGATTGCGATCTCACAGGTTGGGCAGTTGAAGCAGTGTGATCGCGTGGCCATTTGTGCAATCGTATAGGTGTTCTGGGGCGCGTGTGTGGGATGGATATTTGAGCTATGCGAACGCATGTGCTGGTATGCGAACGCGTAGAGCGGTCTGAGCTGTGGATCGCGATGGCGTGGCTGGAGACGCGATCGCACTGAAGGGAATATTAGTGATGGGCAGAATGTTTTAAAAGGCCATCTTTGCGAATTGAGTCCATTTCTCCTCCATTATTGAACGGGTTTGGAGCTCTTTGAGAGGGTTTGAAAAGAAATCGAAGGGAATCACTTGGAGGTAAGATTTTCGACTTCATAACTCGATTCTATGTCGTTTTCTAAGTAATTAAACTGGAAATTTGTTGAATTTAAACCCAAAATTGGGGAGATTAGGTGCATAAGAATTGGAAATTTCTTTTGATGATTTGAGTGGGCAATTGTGGTCCAATTTTGGTGTTCTTTGTATGTATAGAATTGTTGGAGGATGATGATTCTAGTGATGTAAATTTTATCGAACTTCGAGACATGGGCCCAGGGCTCGGGTTTGGCCAAATTTCGAGAATTGTGTCTAAATTGATAGTTTTGGATTGGGTTTTATTCCTTTAGCGTATATTGATGATGTTAATCAGGTTTTGGTTAGTTTCGGAGCAATTGGGAGCCGATTTTAGGGGCAAGAGCATCACAGATTAGTATTGTGGCCCGACAGAGGATGTAATGGCTATAAATCTTGTCTTGAGGGTATGAAACCCCGGACTTCGTATTTCTCACTGTTTTTAGAATGGCGCACATGTCAGATGACGAGTATGTGGCGTGCACTAATTTTTGGATTGGACTTAGTCCTCTCAGCGGCAACTATTGAGTTGCGTATTTTTACTCTAAATCATATGTTAAATTGTGTTCTAAAAACTATTGCTATATTTGGGCTATAAGCCATGTTTGGGGCCTCGTGCCGACTTGTATAGACCCCTTGGGGGTTTTTACTACCATTTTACTCACTTTGTTGACTTATGATTTACACTCAGTCATGTTATGTTTAACTAATTTCGAAACTCAGCCTTATTTACATTATTTAGAGATATAAAATGATGTTTTGGGTCGAGTACCCCGTTCTACTGATACGCCCAAGGGGCTTTTGAGAGTTTTTGACTGAGTGAGGCCGAGGGCCTGATTGTGAGGATATGATATGCCGCGAGGTGGTTTGATATTAGCGCTTGAGCTGAACGAGCCCCTCCGGAGTCTGTACACACCCCCAGTGAGCGCAGGTACCTACTGAGTATGAGTGCCGAGTGACGAGAGACTGGGGGGCATCAGTGACAGTGAGTTTGCCCGAGGGGCTGATAGTGAGTGGGTGTGAGGTATGCTGAGTGATGTTCTGCCCGAGGGGCAATTTATGATTCATCTTTTTGCCCGAGGGGCTTATGATTTATTTCATTTTACACTAAATTCTTCAAGTATTTTTATTTCTGAAATTGGTGGAAAACACATTTTTCAAAGGGTTTTACTGGAGTTGGATTTTAAGGCATGTTAATTTCATATATATGTATATATTGTTGGAAAGAAAGGTTGTGCATATTGTGAACTGATGATTTGGTTTTATGTGTTTCTTACTGCTTATACTTGATTTATTTTCATTACTACTGAGTTGGCATACTCACATTACTCCCTGCACACCTATGTGCAGATACAGGTGCTGATACCGAGCGTTAGCCATCTATTCCGTGCGGAGCCGGAGTTCGGGACATAGAGGTAGTTGTTCAGCGTCCGCAGCATCTCTATTTTTCCTTCTTATGTTGTACCTAGTTATTCATCCTGAGGATTTTGTATTGTAATAGTAGAGTTTTTGGTATATTCCTTAGATGCTCATGACATGTTGACTCCGGATTTTGGGGATGGTTTTAAATTATTTAACTGTTTGTTTTGCTTAATAGATTCAGTAATTTACTCACGTCTATGAAATGTTGAAAATGAGTTGGGATTTTGGAAAGAAACTGTAAATATGTGAATATTAGCTAGCCTAGTCCCACGATAGGCGCTATCACGATCGGTTTTGGATTTGGGGTCGTAACAGGGGCTAAATAAATAAAGTGATAAAGCAGAAAACAAATGAAAAGTAGAAGTTAGTTCAGGGATTGCACACATATAATCACATACAGCGGTTAGTTCACATATTTGAACATGCGCGTTCCTAAACTATTCAAGGACGGTAGGCCTACACCGCAAGTGTTTGAAAAATATCGAAGTTTTACATAATCAGATCTAGAGAAATTTTGGTTTTTCATTTATAAAAATTTACAGGTTACATGTGGATTACATAGACTTCATTACTGATACAAAAGATAAGTGATAGTGTCTAATGGCTACAATGTGGTGTTTCCGGTGTTCACAAAGGTTTCATGGGCTTATAGAGTTGGCCTTAGAGAATTGAAAGAGTATAAAATTGAAATCAACCAACAACTTCAATAGTCATCCACAGAATCAACCAACTCTTCTTCAGGATCTTCCTCGAACTTTCCCTCGACATCATAAAGATTATACTCCGGTACCTCTTCCATATCTTCCTCTGATTTTTCCTCGAACTCAATCTGTATATACTCCACTATCTGGTTGTCATCATCAGGCGACGACAACATGTGATCCACCGATCCCGATACTACTTGTTGATGCTTGTTGGGTGTTACAAGATAGTAAGGTAGGTTCTCGTGACATATCTGCAAAGCTGCTCTTGAGTCTTCCAACTCAGTTGACCCTTCCCTACTGGGCCTGGCCAACTATTTTTCTTTATTAATTCACAAGAACTACTGCGGCATGCACCATGTGTTTTTCCCTATACCTATTGTGACAAGGTCACTCCACTCATCTTAAAGCCGTTTTACCCTCAGAGTTGGAACCTGCACATTGTAGTCGTCCTCATACAAAGCCATTTCGGATCGAAGAGGTACGTCTTGAATCTAGCCAAACTAGCTGACTCTCAACGGTGCATATGGTTGAATCCCTTCCAACCCCTATCAATTCGATGAAATACTTCTTCAGACCTCTTACAATTGCTTTGCCACGTAACCAAGAATGATTCTAGTTGATGAACTCTCCGGTTAAGTGGTTTAGGAATTCTCCTAATTCGTCTTGACCATGTGATGTTACCCAATGCCCCAGCCTCTCTTCGTGACTGTGGATAATATTTCTAGTGCCGACAAAGTAGTCGATAGTCATTTTCCTTGGGAAGAAATGCTCCATAGCCCATATTTGCAATAGTAGGTTGCAACCTTTAAAGAAATCATACCCCATAGAACACGCCGATAGTGCCCTGAACATCTCCGCCAACAGCATCAGAATAAGGTTGACCCGCGGATTCCCTCATAATGTAGCTAAGATTAGAGTAGTATGTTGATGTTGATATGTCCTTTACACTGTGGGAAAACCAGATGTCCCAACAATGCTAAAGAAAAGGTTAGGGGGCAAAGGCTCTCCCATGTTACCTTGTCACAATGAAACTCCTCAAGATGCTAATTGTAGCCTTCCCGATGCCCAAATCTATCAAACAACTGGTCCATGCTTACTCATCCGTCTTCGACACATCTCATGTTCCTATTACTCTTCAATCCCAGTGCGTAGAGAAACCTGCCACCCGACATGATGAATGGCAGTATAGGTTTCTGTTCGGCGAATGGCAATTCAGTGAAACTCGTAACCTCCTCGAATGTTGGCGTTAACTCACAGCTAACAAATTTGGAAACCGCTTTGGGTGGATCCCAAAATTCTACTAACAACGTGGTGGGTACCTTGTCGGCTCAGACATTCATTAATGCGTTCAGTGCTCCGAGATTTATCCTGATACTGTCACCGTACTTTCGCCATATATTTCTCCTAGTACTTATTCAACTTGTGGGGTGCTCCCATGAAAAAACTAATTTGTGGGATGTTGGGAAAATATCCATATAAAAGGGAAGAAAGGATGGGTAAGTGTTTTGCTCTGAATCTTGGTGTCTTGTCTGGATTGATTTGTCATTCTATAAAAGGAATGCCATTAGGTGCATGACTCGTTGACATTAGGGTGGCTTTCCTATTCATGAGTCAATACTAAGGATCGACTGACCTAAGTTTTATGCAACATGACTTGTGTTTACTAAGAGTAGAGTATTTCCTAAATCTTGTAGTTGGACTGAATAACTGCGAGATGATATGTCAGTTGGCCTGACAATGTCGTTCTCTGAAACTAGAGAGTATTGAAAAGAAGGTTCAGAGGGATGAAAAGAAAACCCTGGCGTGACTTGTGTGTGATTATGTAAGGCCAGAACTCGATAGAAAAAATGTGATGACAGTGTATAAAGAAGTAACAAGTAATTGTGATGAATCAATGATAAAATTAAGAATAAAGCAGGTAAATACATATTTGCAGGTGACAGAGTCGCCATGTTGTTGTACCGTATTTTGTATAGGTGAAAAGAAAATACTACTTGTGGTTCCTCTGAAATTGATGAAAGAAGAGTCACCACCTAATATTTTAAGGTATATTAGGCTATCTATAAGTCTGAGAAGATCAATATCCTAATGGTCTACTAACTAGTGAGATTCAGTTAAGGGTTAAATTTTTTTATGAGAAAGGTGTTAGGCATCCCTAAAAATCTACTCGAGGTAGTTCCTTAAAATTAGTCTAGATACTGGGAAAGAATTATCTATATCCTAGTTGATTAGTGATAAAAAATTCTAAATGGGATTCGGTGAAGATATGAATAAGAGAGAGAACATTGTTATTCCTTTTCGAAAACTTGTCTTTTGTTTTGAGAAAAGAAGTTATACCTCCTTTAGAAATGGTAAAATTTGTTTAAAAATTGCTGCAAAAATGAGGGGCTGATACAAGAAAATGTGTCTATGCATTTATCAAAAACCGGTATACTGATTTGCTTATTTGGAGGTTGTTTTAATAAAGACCCGTATATTTTCCAAAAGGGTGTATAATTTTGGTTCTTTTCAAATCCATTAATGTATGATTGCCTCTTTTCCATTAAAATAGTTCAGTTGTCTATGTGATCAATTTTGAAAACCTTTCACAGTGGTCGTTTCCACTTAATTCGTTCAAGTTCTGTCGATGCGTAAAATCAAATAAAACTCATTAGAAAATGTATGCCAGCGGAAGAATGATTAGTAGCTAAAATAATTAGTTTCAAAACATTGAAATTCCAATAGTGTCAAGGTTATTAAAGCGATTAATCTTTGAAACCACAATAACCATTTACCAATTAGGTTTTGATTTGCCTAAAATTTTCCGAAACAATCAAGATAACAATGAATTTCCAATATTAGCGTTAGTTAATATACACAGAAAGAAAGACAGTTGTAAGGCTCCCGAAAATTTTGCTAAGGAATTTAAAGTTTCGTGGTGCTGAGGTAGGCTCATGTATTTGAAAATTATAGAAAACGAGCCACGATGCGAAAGGTACAATGCATAGCAGAGTTAAAGGTAAATTGTTGCAGTAAATAGCCTTTCTACAGTCAATTTTGTGATCACAAAATCACTCCCGGACCGCATATCCGTTGCGGATTGAAGCAGAGAATTGGTTATTTTATAACATCATTCTACGGCCGCATAATGATTGTGTTGTCGCAAAAGTGATTATGTTATCGCACAATTGTCGCTCCCCCCTCTTTTCTCCATGTCCTTTTGGGAAAGGGGTAAGGAGTTGAAGAGTCGCCACCTAACGAATTAAGGTGCGTTAGGGCACCTATTAAGGTCGTTTACAAACACAGATTGGATAACAAGAGATAGGCTAAGGGCTTGAAATTACTTTAAGGGGAAGGTGTTAGGCACCCCTCGAAGTCCACAACTGTGGTTACCGGCCAAACAAACTTTGTGAATTTTAAAACAGGTAGCACATAAGCAATAAAAGCACATAGGTAAACAAATAAAGGTTTTTGAGAAGATTCGTAGTCTAAGCACACATATATGCTAAAGATTAAAAGATTTAGAGTCTAGGCACACACATAAGGTTTTGAAAGAGTTATGATCTAAACACACATATGGAAGGGATAGGGAGTCCTAGGTTGTTTATCCTATAGGATCACATCAGTACAATGCACGGTAATCACTCCTCAGAAGAGGGGCTACACGTGGAATTAGCGCACTGGGTATCATATCCATGTCTACCCTTCCCCACCTCTTAGCGGTTATTAAGTGAGTTTCTTTAACAACCTCTATGCGTGCTGTTATCCGTTCCTCCTTAATGGTCCTGGAGGAGATTAGGACCTCTACTTAAAGGCAGTTCTAAACAGACCCCTAAGGTTGAAAGGAGAAAATACTAGGCGACATGCAAGACAGATAGGACTTGAACAGATAAAGGCGGGGAAAAATAATTAAGAGGCTCATAATTACCTCCACAGATAATGCACATAAACAACACGACTCAAACACAAATAAGAGCAGTACTATTAGACAAGATCCTAAAATATGATGTCTAAGTGAATATCAAAACACAGAAAATATGCAGTTTTATTTTATAAACCAAGAAGCAGGGGCCCTAAAGAAATAGATTACATAAATAGATAAAGAAAAAGAAGTTACGCTATAGGGAGCCTGAAAATAGGCCCAGATTCTCAAAACCTCAAATGCTCAAATGTTTCATCACCTTTCTCATATTCGGGTGTATCAGAGTTCCCTAAGGACCTCAAGGGATCACGGACATTACTCACACCCAGATTTCACAAACATAATTGAGTAAGTGCAGTGTGAGAGAGCCAACTCTAATGCATCAGAGTTCATAGGGATCTCATAGGAATCCCTAAGCAGTCACACATTAGAGGGGCAGAACTTAAGGACCTAAGAGTAGAGTGAGAGTGCTTGATATAGTTTGAAAAGGTTTTAGTAAGAAAACAGTGTTAAAAGAGACTTGCTTGAAACAGTTTTGTGAATAAAAGAGGGAGCCATTCTGTAAAACAACTTTTGAAAAGAGAGAGTTATATAATTAAACAACAACAGATCAAACATAGAGCCAAAACCGAACTCCGCAATACTTAAAGAACACATCACCAAAACAGGAAGAACAAACCTACACACAGGGGTGATGGGGACTGGGGACACATAGAGCACATGTAGTGCACACATTAGTTACAGGAGCATGAAATTTCTTATATGGGTTTATGGAATCATCATATCATGAATCTCATAACCAACACAGGATCAGACAACTTAGAATAACTAACTGCTTTGCACAAAAAGTTCATGATAGAAATCAGGGAAAACATAAGTAAGGCAGAGTCACATTGAGGTATACTACAAAGGGGGTTCATAAGCAGGCTGATCCTAAGGGGTTGGACATATTCAGAAACATGCTGATAAAGCAGTAAAGTAGACATATTAGTTCCAGGTTGAACAACAAAACCACAGATAGAAATATGATAAACTGAAGCAATAAAAGAAGCGTATTGGTCTGGGACTTGAATTTAAATCAGAACATACCAGTAAAGAAGACAGTAAACACAAACGTGAAGGGACATGAGAGCACAATAGTTAGCTTTGGCTTGCAGCCGGCTAACTCAAAATAATAGTAAGTAGCACAGATTTGAGTTAGAGAGAGAGAGAGATTTTGGAACCAATGTGCTCGTGTCTGTTGAGTTAATGAAAGAGCAATGTATATATAGTTTGATACTAGGTGGAGAATAAGGTAAAAATAAAAGTCATGTAGTGATTGGGGAATCAGAATCAATCAGCATAAAATAAATGTAGGTACTCCCTTCAATTAAGGAGTTAACATCAAACGATAATAGACATGTAATAAATAAGGAAGGGTACCATATGTGACTGGAATATAACACATAAGGAAACAATCTCAGCACATAGAAGTATAAGACATGTAATAGAGGCTACGTTCAGATAATCTAATTAGGGAAAGTACTTAAAAGATCGATTGACAGCATAATCGCCCGTAAAATAAGGTAAGAAAATATTTTAGTGGTTGAAATCAGTAGAGAATGGAGGATATCAATCACAGGGAATTAGGGATTCAAATAGGAGTAGTATTGATTAAGGTGAATCAACACAAATTACACAGAATAAACACATAATAGGCAGGACAAAGGCAAGAATCAGAACCCTAATAGGCACGGTAAAATAAAAATCACATAGAATCAGGGATCCAAACTGGAACATGGTACTGAAAACAAACTTTTTAGAATAAGCGAGATAAACACATAATAGGAGGGAATATGCAAAATCAGAAACCCTAATAAGCTAAATTGGGTGAAAATCACACAAAATTAGGGATTCGCATAGAACGTAGCATGACTTAACAGAATAGACATGATATAGGCGGAAGAAGCAACAATCAGAAACCCTAATAAGGTAAAATCATAGAAACTCTAAATGAATTCATAAATAACAGACATGCAAATGAACAAATAAGCAAGAACAGACTTAGAACCCATGATTAAGACCAAGAAACTTAGGGTTTTGACATAATAAGTCAGACAAAAAGGGTAAAAACTTAAATACACGCTTAAACATATTGAAAATCATAGAATAACACTTAAATCAGAAGAAGAATCATTTTTGAAAAGGGGTCAAAAAACCCTAGTTTAAAGACGAAGGGGCGTTTTAGCAAAAATTGGAGAAATCATTAAGGAAAACATCAAAATAACTCAGGATATACTCAGATCTATTACAGGTCTAAGAAGTCAATAGTTAAAAAATATGGTTTCAGAGATAGATAACCTAGAGACGAGAGAACCGTCTTAGAAACCATAGGTTTTAGCTGGAGATAGAAGGATCTTACTTGGACAGGCCAAGGGTGGCCTGATAACGGCATGAAAAAGCCATGGGGTGAGTTGAACCGCCTCTGGTTCCTTTGGGGATCTTAAGGTAGGAGTTATACGACATGTGAGGGAGCCATGGGGCTGGAGATGGTGGTGAAACCACCATAGTTACCGGCAAGCTAACGGCCGGTGCGTAGGTTTAGCAGAGAGAGNGAGGAAAATGGGAGGATGGGGGGGGGGGTAGTCTTTAGGGTTAAATTAGGTAAGAAGAGATGTGGACCGTTGATCAAAATGATCAACTGTCCAGATTAAAAAGGGAATTGGGTCGGGGGATTAATGGATTTGGGCTGGTATTATTAATGGGTTTTGGGCTAATATAATTGGGTTCGGGGCTGGTTTAATTCTTGCTAGAATTAAAATGAAAGTGGCTATTTGTTAAATACCCAATTCAAATTAATTAAACTAATTTGTAAAATAGCTAATAATTATAAAAAATAAATTTCATGCATAGAAAATAATTATTTAGTATTTAAAAATACAAATGACTAATTTCCGGTCAAAAATAGTATAAATTTATATACTTGGGCTGTAATTGCAAAGTTATTGCAATTATAGCCAAAAGATGCCATTTTGGCTAATTATGAAATAATTTGGGTTAAATAGGGCCATAAACAATAAATTAAATCAAGAAATGCTTTTTGAAATTATTTGTGATGCAATTTTTTGAAATAATCAATAGCTACTAAGATGAATTTGTGTCTATTTGAGACTGGTAGGCTCTATCGGTCCAATAACGTCCATTCCCCAGGCAGCGAACGGCCAAGGCGAGCCTGTTGCGTTGAGCTCGTTTGGGGGTACCTTTATCATATCTGTATGTACCTGACATCGGTATAATTTCCGGGCATACTGGATGCACTCCGTTTCCATGGTCATCCAGAAGTAACCGGCTCTGAGTATTTTCTTTGCCAAGACAAAACCATTCATGTGTGGGCCGCAGGTCCCAACATGTATCTCTTCAAGTAATCTGGAAGCTTCCTTTGCGTCGACACATCTAATAATCCAAGTCGGGAGTTCTCCTTTATAGGTTTCCTCCGCTGAGAAAGAAATTGTTGGACAATCTCCGGAGCGTGCGTTTCTGAGTGTGATTTGCAAGCTCCGGGTACTCTCCGTTTGACAAGTATTCCCTGATTGTCCATGGAACCATGGTCTTCTATCTGCTTCTTCTTCAGCATGGGCACAGTATGCTGGTTAACTATGGATTCTTACTGGAATAGGATCAATGAAGTTCTTATATGGGTGTTGTATCATGGATGATAGAGTGGCCAATGCATCGACAAACTCGTTCTGAATTCTGGGGACATGCTGAAATTCTATCTTCATGAAACTCTTTCTCAATTCCTGCACATGGTGCAAATACGATAGTATCATGGAATTCTTGGTTGCCCATTCTCCCTGTACTTGGTGTATTAGCAGGTCCGAGTCACCAATTACTAACAACTCCTGGATATTCATGTCAATGGCCATATTGAGTCCTAAGATACAGACTTCATATTCTGCCATATTGTTGGTGCAGGGAAATCTGAGTTTGGCAGATACCGGGTAATGTTGACCTCTTTCCGATATCAGGACAGCTCCAATGTCGACTCCTTTGAAATTGGCTGCTCCGTCGAAGAACATTCTCCAACCGTCATAGGATTCTGCAATGTCTTCTCCTATGAATGACACGTCTTCATCGGGAAAATATGTTTTCAGGGGTTCGTATTCTCCTCCCACAGGATTCTCGGCAAAATGATCTGCCAATGCTTGCCCCTTGACCACTTTCCGAGTCACATAGACAATGTCAAACTCACTCAGTATGATTTGCCATTTGGCCAGCTTACCAGTAGGCATGTGCTTCTGAAGGATATACTTCAAGGGATCCATCCTTGATATGAGATATGTTGTGTAGGCACAGTAATGCCTCGACTTCTGGGATACCCAAGTCAGAGCACAGCAAGTACGTTCCAGTAGAGAATATCGTGCCTTATATGGAGTGAACTTCTTACTCAGGTAATAAATAGCTTGTTCCTTTCTTCCTGTCTCGTCATGCTGCCCCAGAACGCAGCCGAAAGCTTCATCTAATACCGCAAGGTAGAGTAGCAAGGGTCTACCTGACTCTGGCGGGACCAAAACTAGTGGCGTTGACAAGTATTCCTTGATTATGTCTAAAGCTTTCTGACAATCATATGTCCATTTGGTCGCAACATCTTTCTTTAGCATCTTGAAGATTGGTTCACATATAACCATGGACTGGGCTATGAATCGGCTGATGTAGTTAAGGCGTCCTAGGAAACTCATCACATATTTCTTGTTCTTTGGCGGTGGTAACTCTTGGATGGCTTTGACCTTTGATTGATCCAATTCTATCCCTCGACGGCTGACGATGAACCCAAGCAACTTCCCAGCAGGAACCCCGAATGCACACTTCGCAGGGTTTAATTTGAAGTTGTAATTTCGCAGCCTGTTGAAGAACTTTCTCAAATCTGCTGTATGGTCGGTGGCTCTTTTGGACTTGATGATGATGTCATCCACATACACCTCGATTTCTTTGTGTATCATGTCATGGAAGATAGGGTCATAGCTCTCATATAGGTGGCCCCAACATTCTTTAAGCCGAATGGCATCATCTTATAATAGTAGACCCCCCACGGCGTAATGAAAGCCGTTTTCTCAGCTTCTTCCTCGTGCATCCAAATCTGATGGTAACAAGCAAAGCAATCCACGAACGACTGAAGCTCATGCTTGGCGCAATTGTCAATCAGGATGTGTATGTTCGGGAGAGGGAAATCATCCTTCGGACTGGCCCTGTTGAGATCCGGTAGTCGACACAAACCCTGAACTTTCCATCTTTCTTGGGCACTAGCACGATGTTGGCTAACCATGTCGGATATTCAACTACCCTGAGAACCTTGGCCTTGATTTTCTTGGTAACTTCCTCTTTGATTTTCAGACTCATATCAGGCTTGAACATTCTGAGCTTTTGCTTTACCGGCGGGCACATTGGATTGGTCGACAGCTTGTGGGCCACAATGGATGTACTTAGACCAGTCATTTCATCGTACGACCATGCAAATATGTCTTCATACTCTTTCAAGAACTTGGTGTATTCCTCTTTCTCTTATGGCGATAAATGAATGCTGATGCGAGTTTCTTTGGCAAATTCTAAATCTCCCAGGTTGATTATCTCGGCTTCGTCCAGATTGGACTTAGGCTTATTTTCAAAATCCTCAACTTCTTTTATAATTTCATCGGGTATGACATCCTCTTCTTCTGAATCACTGTCCTTTTGTTGCATTGTCTCATTGTATGTCACAGTCATTGGTTCATCAAGACAGGAAATAGTAATGTTGTATAGATAAAATAATGAGAGAAATGATAATAGATAAATACATATTAGTTGAAACGTAAAAGTGATTTTCAAATGTTTTGGAACATTGGAGATTTTATTGGAAAATGCGAAAATGGAAAAGGCGAAAAGGAAATCATTAACAAAAATGAAATAAACAATGTTTGTTCAGCCTTGCTACCCGGGACTCGTCGGGCCCTGAATAGTGTGACAGTCCAATTATTGAGGAATGGTCCCTTACTCACAGGTTGGACGGTAGGGCCTTCCTCCTCCTCCTCCTCCTCAACAATAACAAAACAGTCCATGTCACCATCTTCCAGGAATAGATTTTTCAAGGCCGCCAATGCTTTATCTTCCTCTGACCCCCATATTACGTCGGCCTGTTGGAAGGCCTGCTCCAAATGCGGTATCGGCTTTTCCAATGGATAGTAAGGGCCGTCACGGTGGTGACAAGTTCTCATACTCTTTCCATGTGTATTTGTATCCCAGCCCCAAAATGGTGCCATGGTGCTTCAGCTGTATTGGTTTGGAAATCCCCTGAAGATTCTTACCGAGTCCTCTGCTAGGCTCATATCCACTCCAGTTCAGTATGCTCTCGATCTTACTGTCCCACAATTTTTCTTTGTCTACTGCATTGATCCGTTCAATGTGGTGGTAGGTTTCTCCACCCAGCCTTTCTCTACCTTTGATCATCGGGATGGTATGGCGACTATAGATAGGATTGCTTCCGCTTCCATGGATGATCACCTCCTGGTGGTTCCATTCAAATTTTACTGACTGATGCAATGTTGATTCCACAGCCTCAGCGGCATGTATCCACGGACGTCCCAACAACAGGTTGTAGTGTGCCGATATGTCTATCACCTAAAATTCAACCTCGAACCATGTAGGTCCCATCTGCAGGCAAAGACTGGTTTCACCAATGGTAGACCTTTGAGAACCGTCGAAAGCCTTTACATTCATAGATCCTACTGTGATCTCGTACAACCCCTTGCCCAATTTCTTGAGTGTTTTAAACGGACAGATGTTGAGGCTGGATCCCCCATCGATTAGAATCCTGGTGATGAAGTAGTCCTCACATTGCATAGTGATGTGCAGTGCTTTGTTATGACTTAGCCCTTCAGGCGGCAGCTCGTCCTCGTGGAAAGTGATCTTGTGACTCTCCAGTACTTGACCTACCACATTGGCCATTTCTCTACTAGTTATGTTATTTTCCACATATGCTTCGTTCAGCACTTTCATCAAAGCATTCTTGTGTGTCTCTGAATTTTGCAGCAATGAGAGAATGGATATCTGGGTTGGAGTTTTGTTCAGTTGATCGATGATTGAGTATTCCCTGGCCTGAACCTTTCTCCAATGATCCTCTAGGCCTGTCTCAATGATGGGCGGCCTGTTGGAAGAATTATTGTTAGACTCTACCAAGTGTTCAGTTGTTTAGACCTTGCCGGTCCCTGTCATCCCCTGTGCAGCACCAGCTTCTTCTATCCTGACTTTACCTTTCCTTTTTGCTTCAGCCGTGTAATCCCAAGGTACAGCCTTGTCGTTGAAAGGTGGCGTGGTTGATACTGTCACTGTGATTGGTGCAGCTACTTTCACTTCAAATGGAATGGGTGCCATAACAGGCGGCATAACTTCAACCTCGAACGACAAATGTGTGTTTGCAGGTGGTGCCGTTTCAAAATTGGATGGGAGTGATGCAGTTACCTCGACGTCACCGGATGGCTGAATCATGACTATGATGGGATTAAGAGTGAATGTTGGCTTCTTTGGGTCATCACCTTCTATAATTAACCCGATCGACCCCTCAGGGTCCCAATCTTCTTCTATCTCTATCATGTTGACACCTCTATGGTCTGGAAGCGGATTGTTGCGAACATTGGGAGCAACTTCCTTTGCTTAGATGACCTTGTTATCAATCATAGACTGGATCTTATCCTTCAATGAGCTACATTCATCAATTGTATGCCCCTTCATGCCGGAATGGTATGCACAAGTCTTGTTTGGATTGACCCATTGGGATGGATTTTCAGGGGTTATAGCAGGGATAGGAGTGACATAACCAGCATCTTTTAATCTTTCATACAGCTGGTTGATGGGTTCAGCAATGGCCGTGTATTATTTAGGAGGTCTGCGATCAAAGTTGGGTCGAGGTCTCAGGAAATTTTTGGCGAGCAGGGGGTGATTGGAAGTAAGATGGCTGTGAGTTTTAGGTATGATAAACATGAGATGTATGGGAATATCTGGGGGAAGTAGGCTGATATGTAGACGGTGGAGATGGATGATATGTTGGTGGAGGTGCTGACTGATAGGCGGACGAGGGTGCTTGATAGGTGAGTGGGGAAGTTCGGTATACCAACGAGGATTTGGGTCCCTGTGCAACCATTACCGTTCCTGCATATTTCTTCTTGGATATACCACCACACTTAAAGGCTTTGTTGGTGGCCTGTAGTGCCTCAAAGTTAGTGACCATTCCACTATTAATACCTTCTTCAATTCTCTCACCCAACTTGATGATGTCAGAGAATTTGTGGTTTTCAATCACTATTAGCCTCTCATACTACTGCGGGTCTTGTGCCCAGACGAATAATTTTTTCATTTGTTCTTCCTCTAGGGTAGGCCTGACCTTGGCTGCTTCAGATCTCCAGCGAGCGACATACTCGCCAAAAGTTTCGGTGGGCTTCTTTTTAAGGATCTGGTTATAGAACACGTCTCATGCATTTTCTATATTGAACCTGAACCGGTCCATGAAGTCTAATGTCATACTTACCTAGTCGGACCACTTCTTAGGGTTTTGGCTGATGTACCAAGATAAAGCATCTCCTGTGAGGCTCCTTATGAACAATTTCATGTGAATCTTCTCGTCTCTTCCTACTCCAACCAATTTATCACAATAGGTCCTCAGATGGACCCTGGAATCACCTGTTCCATCAAAAATTTCGAACTTAGGAGGTTTGTAACCCTCCACTAGTTCAACATCGGGCTGTATGCAGAGATCTTTGTAGTTCAACCCTTTGACTCCCTTACTCCCTTCAACGCCCTGAACTCGACTAGTCAGCTTCTTGAGTTCCTCGGCCAAATTATTAATGAGCATATCCTTCTCACTGGATTTAGGTGTGTAAGCAACGTGTTGGGTGGAGTGAGGTAGAGTCTCCACGTATATGGGGTTATTCTGATGACCTAGTGTTTGAGCATAGAGGTGGTCACTTGTGGAGTTTTGTGGTTCAGGGATGATTAGTGGGGGTTTTCTCGGAGTATGGCAAGTGTTGTGCTGGTGCTGTGGTGGGATAATTTGATTTTTCGGTGGATTTGTATGACGATGAGTTGTGGGAGGGTTTTGTTTGTTTGGGGTGTTCTGAGGAGGTATGGGATTTTGAGTGACATCGGGGACACTTTGTGAGAGGGATAAATTTTCCAAGTTCCGGACATGCTCTTAGAGTTTCAACAACCTTTGCTCGAGTTGTGACATAGCCTCATTCTAAACTTGAGTGCCTTGATCTTCAGTGGCTTATGTTCGTTTAGCTGTCATTGTGTTTTCTTGTCTGATGTTGCTTGAATCTTCCATTTTGCCCTTTCTTTTGCCCTTAGGTGGACTAGGAGGAGGAGGAGGAGGTGGAGCGTACCTGGATCTTTTGTGATATGATGATGATGCCAGAATGCACGAACCAACCTTTGGGGGGGGGGATAATAAAAATAAAGAAACAAAAAACAAAAATAAAAGGTAGCCAAGTCAGTGAGGATCATGAGAAAATATTGCAGTATTTAAACACATAATGCAGGAATAAAATTGTGTCCTACCTTGGGAGCCTCGTTGTGCCCGAGGTAAGCCTAGAGACAAGTTGATTTGGAGAAATTATATGCCAAAATGCCTCATTTCATTAATGTAAAATGGACGAATCCAAAACGACACTAAAATAATAAGCCGAAAATAAAGTCACTAATGGCACTTGGCCTTATTACATTTGAAAAAAGCAATGAAAAGGAAACCTAGACTACTTGGCCCCAGAAGGACCTTCCCCAGGCTCAATCTTCTTGGCTCTGTCAATCAGGTTCCCCAGGTCGTGCATGCCCAACAACAGGTATATCCTTGCTAGATGCCCTCCTTCATTTCCCTCAGCATTCTGGCAGTCGGCGACCCTTTTCCTCGTCTTCGCCTCTAGCTCCATCAGACCCTGCTCCAAATATTCCAGCCTTTCATTAGATTTGATAGCCCTTTCCTTCCACTCATTGATCAGTTCCAGATCAGTCTTGTGTTGCTCCAGATGCTCGGCCTAGGACCCACGAACCCTTTTGGCGCAGTTTATTGTATCACTTGAGCCTCAGTCGCTTCGTCTATGACCCTGTTTCTTCTGATTCCTGGCTCAACTATCCCTGCTATGCTGTCTTCCAACCATGTTAGGTAAAGGCGTACATGCCCTGTGTGGTATCTGGCGGGCTCGATGGTGTCCTTTTCTACAATAACCTTTAGATGCCATAAATGCTGAGCTTCACATTTGTACGAGATGTCGTCGTCATGAAAATATGCCCTGTAATGGCTCATTTTAGAGAGTCGCGGTATAACTTGCTTCCTACCTGTCTATCTCATAACCCTGATGGAAACATAAGGCTATATTCCCCTTAAACCGATCAACACCAGGTGTGGAGCGTCAGTGGATATGATGATGAATTCACTGGTAGGGAACTATTTGAACATCCATTAAACTTTGTCGTCGGTCAAATTGTCAAAAAACTGCGCCCATTCTGTAGAATTTTCCGGTTGAGCAAACATGTCTGGGATGTAGGTCATTATCTTAGGGTGATGGAAGGCTATATGATCATTCCACGCCCTTCATGGAAATTCTTGACGATATTGACCCCTTTGGATATGCTCCAATAACCAAACCTGTAGTAGCAGATTGCAACCCTCAAAGTGTTTGAACCCCTTTTGGCAGCGGTCCAAGGCTCGGTATATGTCTGCTATGATCATAGGGATAATGGTATATGTTTTCCCTTCGATCCCCTCCATTAAGGTTTTGGCTTCCATAGCCAGTCTAGTGTAAATCCTATCTCCTTTGCTTGGAAATACTATCATACCTAGGAAGCAAACAACGAACACAAAAACCCTGCGGTGAATATGACGCAAGGAAGTAATAGAGAACTCATTGTGGAAAATACGATAGGATTTACTATGGCTATATCGTTCATAGAGATAGTCAAAAGGTATGTAGGACTCTGTCAGGCACTCTAAATCATCGTTCTTTTTCAAACCAGTCATTTTCAGGAACCCCCTAGCGGCACGGTTTTCTGGCACCAACAAACCTGGGTTGTCCCAAGGTAATCCCGCGAAGCCCCCTATCTCCTCCAAGAGGGGGGTCATTTCTATGTTGCCAAAATGGAACACAGACCTTTTTTTGTCCCAAAACATAGTGGCTGCTTCGTGCAACATATTGTTTGGTTGGATATCCAATAAAGATGGCAAGTTTCTGAGGACCCTCTTCACATGGTCTTTGTCACTTGGCGAAAGGTCTTCCCACCAATCCAGCAACAGTGGTGGTATTCTTTGGACCATGCCGAACCTAGGGACTTCATGCCTCATTTTCTGCAAAATAGATAAGGTTAGACCCTTACCCCTGCCAGACTCGACTACTTATAAACTTATGATTAGCATACAAGCATTTAGTTCTCCAAATAAATGCACAAACGTGATTGCGTCCATTGGGATTATGAAAAACCCGGTGGACTTTTGGATAAGGTTTTCTTAAAGGGTTATTGTGCGGACGACACATTAGCCTGGCTAGGTTTGACCATGATGCATGTACAATATAGTAGAGTAAGGTTTCTATGAGGTTTTATACCGGTACCCTCAAGCGGACAACTTGAGGGGAAAAGGCACGAAATCGTCAATTGTACCGCTGATCGACTAGTTTTACTGCAAATAAACCTTTTCGAATTTAGGGGTGATATAAAATGGAAGAGCGCAACCACTCATCAAGTGTTGCTATAGGATTTGTATAGGCACGAGTGGAATATGATGTTGAGCATGATTATGCAACAATAAATGAGAAATAAAATCATGTTGTCATGTATTTGCACGTTATGAAAACGGTAAATATAACAGTTATGATTGAAAAGCAGTTACAAAGGAAAACAAAAAGAAACATGTCAGTTTTGATTTTGAAAAGAACAAGTACTTGAAAGAGATAAACAATTAATTTCACATAAAGGGGAAAGGGAAAGGTCGCAATTATTAACAAAGTAAAGACAAGTTCACAAAGCAATTTGAAATGGTAAAAGCCTAGATAAATCCCAGTATAGTCGCCATGATCTCGCGCCCCCCTCTCTTCTCCCTCTCCTTTCATATCGGTTAGGGTATTCGACATTACTAGGACAACTCGTTTCCTTTTGGGAAAGGAGTAAGGAGTTGAAGAGTCGCCACCTAACGAACTAAGGTGTGTTAGGGCACCTACTAAGGGTCATTTACAAACACAGATTGGATAACAAGAGATAGGGTAAGGGCTTGAAATTACTTCAAGGGGGAGGTGTTAGGCACCCCTCGAAGTCCACAACTGTGGTTCCCAGCCAAATAAACTTTGTGAGTTTTAAAATAGGTAGCACATAAGCAATAAAAGCACATAGGTAAACAAATAAAGGCTTTTGAGAAGATTTGTAGTCTAAGCACACATATGTTCTAAATATTAAAAGATTTAGAGTCTAGGCACACATATAAGGTTTTGAAAGAGTTATGATCTAAACACACATATGTAAGGGATAGGGGGTCCTAGGTTGTTTATCCTATAGGATCACATTAGTACAATGCCCGATAATCACTCCTCAGAGAGGGGCTACGCGTGGCATTAGCGCACCGGCTATCATATCCATGTCTACCTTTTCCCACCCCTTAGCGGTTATTAAGCGAGTTTCTTTAACAACCTCTATGCGTGTTGTTACCCGTCCCTCCTTCATGGTCCTGGAGGAGATTAGGACCTCTACTTAAAGGCAGTTCTAAACAGACTCCTAAAGTTGAAAGGAGAAAATACTAGGCGACATGCAATAACAGATAGGACTTGAATAGCAAAAGGCGGGGAAAAACAATTAAGAGGCTCAGATTTACCTCCACAGATAATGCACGTAAACAACACGACTCAAACACAAATAAGAGCAACATTATTAAACAAGATCCTAAAACATGATGTCTAAGTGAATATCAAAACACAGAAGATATGCAGTTTTATTTTATAAACCCAGAAGCCGGGGCCCTAACCAGTTTGCCTATTGATTTTAAGCCTGTTAACCATTAGGCAGTAAACACAAAAGCAACAGTTTTCCAATTTTATAAAGTTGGTTACCTAAGGCTTGCCTAGGCGTGTGGGGGAATGCACAATAGTTACCAGAATTATTTAAAACAGTTTAGAAGTTTGTTTTACCTAAAGTATGTTGTTCTAAGTGTTGCAAAGACACAGGGGTTCTTACCAGTTTTACTAACACATGATAATCATATGTGAGACTGTCTTATGTCCCTTTTCATGCATCAGTAGCTTAGCTAGGTGTGACTTAGTGAGGTCCTAAAACATGGTATCTAAGGGGCATATAAAATGCAGACTGATTTATATGCAGAGTTCCTAAAGCAGGATTTCTAAATGCACAACATGATCTCAGGATATGCAGAGTTCCTAAAGTAGGATGCACAAAGGATTACAACATTGTTAAGCATGACTTCAAAAATGTGCAGGAACAACAATTCGTGTTAGTGCTATTATTTATCCCTGAAGCATGATTTCTAAGAGATAAAATGATGTGATGATGAACAGTATACATGAAATTTAAGAGCATGATATCTAATATATGATATGTTTTGCATATTTTGGTCCTAAACATGGATTCTAATGCGCACATAGAATGTAATCCTAAGGCATGGTTTCTACCCCATTGATATCGACAACAGACATGCTACCCTCCCCTTTTCACTATCAATCCCCAATATTCGTTTACAATAATTATTACAAACCAATGTGAATGAATTACTTAAATAGATAAAGAAAAATAAGAAGTTACACTATAGGGAGCCTGAAAATAGGCTCAGATTCTCATAACCTCAAATGCTCAAATGTTTCATAGCCTTTCTCATATTCAGGTGTGTCAAAGGTCCCTAAGGACCTCAAGGGATCCCGGACAGTGCTCACACCCAGATTTCACAACCATAATTGAGTAAGTACAGTGTGGAAGAGCCATCTCTAATGCATCCGAGTTCAGAGGGATCTGATAGGGATCCCTAAGCAGTCATACATTAGAGGGGCAAAACATAAGGACCTAAGAGTAGAGTGAGATTGCTTGATATAGTTTGAAAAGGTTTTAGTAAGAAAAGAGTGTTAAAAGAGACTTGCTTAAAACAGTTTTGTGAAATAAAAGAGAGAGTCATTCAGTAAAAAAACTTTTGAAAAGAGAGAGTTATATAATTAAACAACAGTAGCTCAAACATAGAGCCAAAACCACACTCCGCAATACGTAAAGAACACAGAACCAAAAAAGGAAGAACAAACTGACACACAATGGTGATGGGGATTGGGGACACATAGAGCACATGTAGTGCACACATAGTTACAGGAGCATGAAAATCTTATAGGGGTTTAGGGAATCAGCATATCATGAATCTCAGAACCAACACAGGATCAGAAAACTTAGGATAGCTAATTTCTTTGCACAAAAAGGTTCATGATAGAAATCAGGGAAAACATAAGTAAGGCAGAGTCACATTGAGGTATACTACAAAGGGGGTTCATAAGCAGGCTGATCCTAAGGGGTTGGACATATTCAGAAGCATGCTGATAAAGCAGTAAAGTAGACATATTAGTTGTAGGTTGAACAACAAAACTACAGATAGAAACATATTAAAAACATGATAAACTAATGCAGTAAAAGAAGCATATTGGTTTGGGGCTTGAATTAAAATCAGAACATACCAGTAAAGAAGACAGTAAACACAAAGTAAAGGGACATGAGAGCACAGTAGTTAGCCTTGGCTTGCAGCCGGCTAACTCAGAATAATAGTAAGTAACATAAAAAGAGAGCAGAAAGTTTTGAGTGGGAGAGAGAGAGAGAGAGCTTTTTGAACCAATGTGCTCGTGTCTGTTGAGTTAATGAAAGAGCAATGTATATATAATTTGAAACTAGGTAGAGAATAAGGTAAAAATCAAAGTCATGTAGTGATTGGGGAATCATAACCAATCAGCATAAAATCAATATAAGTACTCCCTTCACTTCAGGAAACAATCTCAGCACATAGAAGTATAAGACATGTAATAGAGCCTAGGTTCAGAAAATTTAATTAATGAAAGTACTTAAAAAAATAGATTGACAGCGTAATTGCCCATAAAATAAGGTAAGAAAATATTTTAGAGGTTGCAAACAGTAGAGAATGAAGGATATCAATCACAGGGAATTAGGGATTAAAACAGGAGTAGTATTGATTAAGGGGAATCAACACAAATTGCACGAAATAAACACATAATAGGCAAGACAAAGGCAAGAACCAGAACCCTAATTGGCACGATAAAGTAAATATCACATAGAATAAGGGATCCAAACTGGAACATGGTACTGATGAACACAAACTTCTGAAAATAAGCGAGATAAACACATAATAGGCGGGAATAGGCAAAATCAGAAACCCTAATAAGCCAAATAGGGTGAAAATCACACAAAATTAAGGATTCGCTGTCACGACCCCAAATCCTAAACCGGCCGTGATGTCGCCTATCGTGGAACTAGGCTAGCCAATAATCACATAATTACAGTTTCTTTCCAAAATCCCAACCATGAACAAACATTTCATAAAGTATAGAATTACTGAATCCATTAGGCAAATAAACAGTTAAACAGTCTAACCATCCCCCAAAACCCGGAGTCAACATGTCATTAGCGTCTAAGAATATGCCAAAAGTTATACTATTATAATACAAAACTTCCAAACGCATAACTAGATACAATCATAAGAAGGGAAAACAGAGATGCTGCAGACGCTGAACAGCTACCTCTATATCCCAAAACTCCGGCTCTGCACGGAATAGATGGCTAACGCTCAGTATCAGCACCTGTATCTGCACACAAGGGTGCAGGGAGTAATGTGAGTACGCCAACTCAGTAGTAATGAAAATAAATCAAGTCTAAGAGGCAAGAAACACTTAAAATTAATATCATCAGTTCACAATATGCACATCCTTTCTTTCCAACAGTATATACATAGATAAATGAAATCAACATGCTTTAAAAGCCAACTTTAGTAAAATCCTTTGAAAAATGTGTTTTCCAACAATTTCCAAAAAAAAAATAACCGAATTATTCAGTATAAAATGAAATAAATTCATAAGTAGCCCCTCGGAAAAACATGAATCATAAATCTCCCCTCGGGCAGATCATCACTCAACACCTCACAACCACTCAGTATCAGCCCTTCGGGCAGCCTCACTGTCACTCATGCCTCCCAATCACTCGTCACTCGGCACTCGGCACTCAGCACTCGCACTCAATAGGTACCCGCGCTCACTGGGGGTGTGTACAGACTCTGGAGGGGCTCCTTCAGCCCAAGCGCTAATATCAAGCCACCTCGTGGCATATCATATCCTCACAAACCAGGCCCTCGGCCTCACTCAGTCAGAACCTCTCAAAAGCCCCTCGGGTGTATCAGTAAAATAGGGTACTCGACCCCAAAACAACATTTTATATCTTAAAATAGTGTAAACAAGGCTGAGTTTTGAAAACAGTAAGCACAATATGACCGAGTGTAAATCATGAATCAACAGTGAGGAAATAGAAGTAAAAATCCCCCAAGGGGTCTAAACAAGTCGGCACGAGGCCCCAAACATGGCTTATAGCCCAAATATAGCAATAGTCTTTAGAACACAACTTAACGTATGATTTAGAGTAAAATACGCAACTCAATAGTTGCCGCGGAGAGGACCAAGTCCAAATCAAAAATCAGTGCGCGCCACATACTCATCATCCGACATGTGCGCCATTCTAAAAACAGTGAGAAATATGAAGTCCGGGGTTTCATACATTGGGACAAGATTTATAGTCATTACTTACCTTTTACCATGCCACAACACTATCCGCGATGCAATTGCCCCTCAAATTGGCTCCTGATTGCTCCGAATCTAACCAAAACTAGTTTAACATCATCAATATACGCTAAAGGAACAAAACCCAATCGAAAACTATCAATTTATACACAATTACCAAAATTTGGCCAAACCCGAGCCCCGGGACCACGTCTCGGAATTCGATAAAATTTACATCACTAGAAACCTCATCCTCCCATGATTCTACACATGCCAAGAACACCACAATCGGACCACAATTTCCTGCCCAAATCGCCAAAAGAATTTTCCAAACCTTCTCCCATTTTCCAAACTTTTTCTACTTTAATTCTTCAAATTACAAGCCTAATCCAAACAAAATAGCAGAGAAACGAGTTTTAAGCGCTAAGGTGGTTGGTGTGGTAAGGCAAGCAACTCCTCTTTCCGAAGAAGAGTGCCTGCCCGAGCTAATCCGGGGACTTACCTCCACTGAAGACCCTCGAATTCCCTCTTCAATTTGCTCTCAACTCAGCTAAATCCGCATGCAACAACGGAGGAAATGTCAAAATATCCGCGGAGGCACAATTTTAAACAGTTCTGCCCAGTTAATCCACACCTGCGGAACTTTCCTCGAACCTACGGACCCGCACCTGCGGTCCTAGGTGTGCACCTGCGAAATCTCACTAACAGTCCAATTCTCGCACATGCAATCCCCTTTCCGCACCTGCGGCTTCGCAGGTGCGTCTAATATTTTGCACCTGCGGATTCCTCCTGTCTGGCCTATCTTCACACCTGCGCAGGGTCTTTCGCACCTGCGGCAGCCCGTCCGCAAGTGCGGCCACACCAGCAGCTATTTGCTGCAATTTCCTAGGTTCAAACCTCCGCCAACCATCCAAAATCAATTCTGAGCCCCTCGAGGCCCCAACCAAACATACCAACACACCCCATAACGTCATTCAAACTTAGTCGAGTCTTCGAAATACCATAAGCAACACGAAAACATCAAAATTACATCAAATTCAAGCCTATGAACTTTGAAACTTCTAAATTTCGCCAAAGATACCGAAATCATCCAAAACACATCCGATTGACCTGAAAATTTGCACACATATCCAAAATGATATTACGAACCTTCTCCAACTTCCAGAATTCCATTCCCACCCCAAAAGTCTATTTTCCACTGCCGATCGGAGATCGCCAAAAACTAACTTTCGCCAATTGAAGCCTAATTCTGCACAAGACATCAAAAATTCATTCCGAACACACTCCTAAGTCCCAAATCACCTAACAAAGCTATCTGAGCCATAAAATTTGCATTCTGATGTCGTTTACCAATAAGTCAACTCCCAATTGACTTTTTCAACTAGCAAGCTAATTTAAGAGACTAAGTGTCTCAATTCTCACCACAACCACTCCGAACCCGAACCAACCGACCCAACACAACATAAATAGGCTAAGTAACATATAATAAAGAAGAAACAGGGGAAACAGGGAAAATATCACAGAACGACCGACCGGGTCGTTACATTCGCATAGAACATAGTATGACTTAACAGAATAGACATGATATAGGCGGAAGAAGCAATAATCAGAAACCCTAATAAGGTAAAATCACAGAAACTCTGAACGAATTCATAAAGAACAGACATGCAAATGAACAAATAAGCAAGAATAGACTCAGAACCCATGATTAAGACCATGAAACATAGGGTTTTGACATAATAAGTCAGACAAAATGGGGAAAAACTTAAATAGATGCTTAAACATATTGAAAATCATAGAATAACACTTAAATCAGAAGAAGAATCATTTTTGAAAAGGGGTCAAGAAAACCAAGTTTGAAGACGAAAGGGCGTTTTAGAAAAAATCGGAGAAATCATTAAGGAAAACAACAAAATAACTAAGGATATACTCAGATCTATTACATGTCTAAGAAGTCAAGAGTTAAAAAATAGGATTTCAGAGATAGATAACCTAGATATGAGAGAATCGTCTTAGAAACCATAGGTTTTAGCTGGAGATGGAAGGATCTTACTCGGACAGGCCAAGGGTGGCTTGATAACGACATGAAAAAGACATGGGGTGAGTTGAACCGCCTCTGGTTCCTTTGTGGATCTTAAGGTAGTAGTTATCCGGCATGTGAGGGAGCCATGGGGCTAGGAATGGTGGTGAAACCACTATAGTTACCGGCAAGCCAACGGCCGGTGAGTAGGTTTAGCAAAGAGAGTTTTGAGAGAGATGAGAGGGATGTAACGGCGGAGTGAAAGAGATGAAAATGAAAGGAAAAGGGTGGGGGTAGTCTTTAGGGTTAAATTAGGTAAGAAGAGATCTAGACCGTTGATCAAAATGATCAAAGGTCCAGATTAAAAGGGGAATTGGGTCGGGTGATTAATGGATTTGGGCTTGGGGATTTAGGCTGGTATTATTAAGGGGTTTTGGGCTAATATAATTTGGGTTTGGGGCTGGTTTAATTCAGGATAGAATTAAAATGAAAGTGGCTATTTTTTAAGTACCCAATTCGAATTAATTAAAATAATTTGTAAAATAGCTAATAATTATAAAAAATGAATCATGCATAGAAAATAATTTAAAATAATTATTTAATATTTAAAAATACTAGTGACTAATTTTCGGTCAAAAATAGTATAAAATTATATACTTGGGCTATAATTGCAAAGTTATTTCAATTATATCCAAAAGATGCCATTTTGGCTAATTATGAAATAATTTGGTTTAAATAGGGCCATAAACAATAAACTAAATGTCACGACCCCAAATCTAGGCCAGTCGTGATGGCCCCTATCATGGAACTAGGCCAGCCAAAACTACACTCAAATCATAATAAGCTTTCATTTACATCCTTACTATACTGATAACTCATAAAGGTTTCCTTTAAACATTTATAAAATAGTTCTGAATATTAGTACAACCCCCGAGAACTCGGAGTAACTGGTCATGAGCATCTACATAAAATATACAACTCAAAAGAAAATAAATTCTATAATAGTGAGCAGGAGAGGGAGCAGGACTGCAGACGCATGCAGCTACCTCGCAACCTACGAGAATCTCCGAAACAAATAGACAGCTCACCCTGCCCTAACACCTGGATCTGCACACAAGGTGCAGGGAGTAATGTGAGTACACCAACTCAGTATTAATGAAAATAAATCAGGTCTGAGCAGCAAGAAACACATAAAATCAATGTCATCAATTCACAATATACACAACCTTTCTTTCCAACAATATAACATAGATATATGAAATCATCATGCCGTAAAACCAACTTCAGAAAAATCCTTTGAAAAATGTATATTTTCAACAACTTCAAACCGAAAGATTTAGTATGAAAATGAATAAATCATAATGAGGCCCTTCGGGCAAAACATGTTTCATAAATTCAGAGTGAAAGTAGTAAGATCATAAGTAGCCCCTCGGGAAAAAAACATGTATCATAATCAACCCCTCGGGCATGCCTCACAGTCACTCATAATCAGCCCCTCGGGCACACCTCACCATCACTCATAATCAGTCACTCAGCACCTCACAGTCACTCATGCCTCCCAATCACTCGTCACTCGGCACTCGGTGCGCTCACTGGGGGTGTGTGCAGACTCCGGAGGGGCTCCTTCAGCCCAAGAGCTAATATCAAGCCACCTCGTGGCGTATCATATCCTCACAATCAGGCCCTCGGCCTCACTCAGCAGAACCTCTCAAAAAGCCCCTGGGGCGTATCAGTAAAATAGGGTACTCGACCCAAAACATCATTTTTAAATCTCAAAGTAGTGTAAATCAGGCTGAGTGAAATTATCAATAAATAGTGAGTAAAACAACAGTAAAAATCCCCCAAGGGGTCTAAACAGATCGGCACGAGGCCCCAAACACGGCTTATAGCCCAAATATTTCAACAATCTTTAGAACATAATTTAACATAAGGTTTAGAGTAAAATACGCAACTCAATAGTTGCCGCGGAGAGGACCAAGTCCAATCCAAAAAGCAGTGCGCGCCACATACTCGTCATCCGACATGTGCGCTATTCTAAAATAAGTGAGAAATACGTAGCCCAGGGTTTCATACCCTCAGGACAAGATTTATAACCATTACTTACCTCTACCGGGCCACAATACTAGAACGCCATGCTCTTGCCCCTCAAATTGGCTCACGATTGCTCCAAATCTAGCCAATACTAGTTTAACATTATTAATATATACCAAAGGAACTCAACCCAATCGAAAACTATCAATTTTTACAAAAATTTCGAAATTCGGCCAAACCTGAGCCCCAGGCCCACGTCTCGGAATTCGATAAAATTTACATCACAAGAAACCTTATCCTCCCACGACTCTGTATATACCAAGAACATCAGAATCGGACCATAATTGCCTACTAAAATTGCCAAAAGAAATTCCCAAATCTTTCCTCCCATTTTTCCAACTTTTTCTTACTTAAATCTTTCGATTTACAAGCCTAATCCTAACAAAATAGCATGGAAACGACTTTAATAACCCAGGAACTTACCTCCACTGAAGACCCATGAATTCTCTCTTCAAATTGTCCTCAATTGAGCTCCAACCGCATGCAAAAATGGTGAAATGAATAAAATTTCACGGAGGCTTCTTTTATATTGTTATGCCCAGCAATTCGGCACCTGCGGACTCGCACATGCTGTCCCAGGTGCGCACCTGTGCAATCCCACTAACGAACCAAATTCTCGCACCTGCGACCCCTTCTCCGCACCTAAGGCTTCGTAGGTGCGGCCATCCCTTCGCACTTGCGGTCTCCTCCTGTCTAGACTCCCTTCGAACCTGCGTGTGGACTTTCGCACCTGCGGCATCGCACCTGCGGCTACCAATCCGTAGGTGCGGCCAACACCAGAACTTACACCAGCAGCCATTTGCTGCAAATTTCCAAAGTTCAAAACTCCGCCAACCATCCGAAATCAATCCCGAGCCCCTCGGGGCCCCTACCAAACATACCAACACACCCCATAGCATTATTCAAACTTAGTCGAGCCTTCGAAACACCAAAAACATGAAAACACCAAAATTACATCAAATTCAAGCCTATGAACTTTGAAACTTCCAAATATCGCCAACGACGCCGAAACCAACCAAAACACCTTTGATTGACCTGAAATTTTGCACACATATCCAAAATGACATTACAGACCGGTTCCAACTTTCGAAATTCCATTCCGACCCCGATAGCGTGTTTTCCACTGCCGACCGAAAATCGCCAAAAACTAAATTTCGCCAATTCAATCCTAATTCTACACCGGACATCAAAACTTCACTCCGAACACACTCCTAAGTCCCAAATCACCTAACGAAACCATCTGATCCATAAAATCCACATTCCGAGGTCATACACCAATAAGTCAACTCTCAGTTGACTTTCTCAACTATTAGGCTACCTTGAGAGACTAAATGCCTCAATTCTCACCATGACCACTCTGAACCCGAACCAACCGAACCAACACAAATAAATGAAGCTGAACCACATAAAATGCAGCAGAAACAAGGGAAACGGGGCTAAATTCTCGGAACAACGGCCGGGTCGTTACATCCTCCCCCACTTAAACATACGTTCGTCCTTGAACATGCCAAGAGTTGCTCTCCAACACCATCAAATTGTTATGTAGCTTACCGTGCACATACCCGGGGGTGATCCCACTTCACCCTATGCCATATAGGTCCAATAGCACAATACCGTTGAAATTTCGAAATCCAAATCCTGGCCCATAAACCTTAGAACCAAATTCCCACTTCTGAAATAATATACAAGATCAAAATTTCCATAACTATAAACTGAATAAGTCTGAACATGCTGAATCAAGTCATATACGCACCCTAGATGGAATCACATAATACACTGCGCAACTCAAACACTCATAGCGATAGCTCTTACCCACAATAACTGCTCAGAACAACCCAATACTGGTACCTAACCTCTTATTAGGAAATGCCTCGCTCTAACACTTCCATATACTGTTGATGATGAAATAAGCACGTAGAAACTAACAACCATTCGTCCGATCAGTCAGACATGAAGCTCCTCCTTCCCAAGCAGGAATAATAGCCGATTTCTAAGCCGACTCCCGATATTTATCCTTCCAACTATGTTGTAGAAAATTCTGAAAATGTTCATTCTAGGTCCAATAATATCTTCTCATCCATCATGACCACCCTTAAGACATGACACATCGATACAATTCGAAGCCAAAACCTATGCAACTCGTGCACTTAACAGTAACATCCCAGTGCAATCAAATTATATAAAAGATCCATACGACTGCCATTAACAATTACCACAACCATATCATGCTAACAGCCTGGCACACACCGTAAAAAGCAAAACACACGAATCCAATACTAAAGACCATACCCCTACATAACTCCACTACACTATGCGATCTCATCCAACCGGTGGTCCACTTGAAATATTTCAAGACATCTTGCCCAAAATCAGGAATCATTCAAAATTCGACATTAGTACTCAAAGTGCATCGCCATAACCACGAGGGAAAACCAGACGATACCATGCCACCCGAAATAGAAGGTATACAACCAACACGTCTCAATCCCGCAACACCCAATTACTTACCTTACTCAAATCCAGCTATAAAGCCAATTAGAACCGCACCATATGTGTATATAACCAATAATCACCAGTCATCGGAACACCGAAGGGTAACTCATAGATCACTATAGAACATGAATAAACTCAATCACAATCAAATGGTACATTCCTCAATAATAGAAATCCGCAACCAACAATTCCGACCCGGTGCAGAAGACACACCCATATTAGCCTACCAATAACCTTAATTTAACTCTGGTCACCCATAACAGATAGATAATTTACCGAAAAGTTCACAATGATGGGATCATGGTACATACTAACGTCTGACTAGCTCAGCTCGCATCTTCACAGTTCATTACCACAAAATAACCTGTGTATGAGAACTCTCAGTCTCGAAGACCATGAAGCGCACAGATTACTATATCTGATCTCAACTCCACCGCTCGAATACATGACACATCCCAAATACTCAATCATTCCACGCGGAATACCCCTACAATTCTTTCGTATTACCAGCAACCTTGAATATCAACGGTCGATCCAACAATAGGGTGCCGCGATACTAATGAAGTACCCTTAACTCAAACACATTGCTCTTTCTGAAATGTATACCCTCATAAAGTCGCACCAATTAGTGATATCATCTACCTAGTCATCTGAAACTGCCCATTCTGCCTAAGAATTTATGACCTTCCTTCCAGAACCGAACCGGGACCTCACATATGCAAATCTCAACTCTACCTAACATACCGCGCATGCCATGCCAACGTAGGGAAAATACGGGTACTCCATGGTCCCTTCTAAGCCACAAGCAACTACGTACCCAACTAGCCAAGAACTTCCATTTCATCCCATTTTAGAAGCAAATTCAATACATGTCAGAAGAAAATATGCACCCTTAACTGGGGTAAAAACCATCAGGAACTATCTGAAATCCCATTTGCGCATCACCAAACCATCAGGACTGAATTGTTCTAACTCAACCAAGCTACGCAGGCCACCAAAAATCAGAGAGCGTTGCTAAGAAACACCCGAAAAAACTCATCACCTAACACCCAGGAACTAACTGTATCCCTTACCATGCCGATCTGACCTACTACCAAGTTTCCCTATTTACCCGAGTTCCTTCTGACTTACTTTCAAATTGATGCTTCTCTCTGCCATAATACCACAATCTTCAACTGGACTCACCACACGTGAACCAAGCATAAAACCATACCGTCTAAGGCTCATAAGCCGTCGAATACTCTCTCCAATATCCCCAAAAGTACCACATTAAAAATACTTACCCTGAAGAGACTTCCTGTGAATCTAAAATCCATTACCTTCACCTTCCTAATATCGATATGTAGAATCTGTAATGATGTAGAAATACCACAAGTCTTGACATCCTCTAACATAAATCTCCACCACCATGACCAATTAGACAGAATCGACCTGACCCGTTTGCACACTGTCATACTAGGAAAGTACTCCACTCACTTGAAGCCACAAGCAAATTCATACACTACACACACTACACCTTTTACAATTTACATTAAATCATTCAATAGAACCCAATTACCCAACAGAGTACATTACAACCTATATCGAAGAAATTCCCATTATTCGTGACATTCCCAGACCGCACACCTGCAGGTCATAACTGATTTACCAATATATCTCGAACTGAAACCAATACCACATATAATCGTGCAATCAACTTATCATTAAAAGAATCCCCCACTTGGCTCAAAGCCAACAATCGAGACAAACAATAACTCACAATTCCCATAATAACACCACCCGTCTAACAGCTCAAGTCATCTACAAATCTCGCATTCACCATTGCAATAGTCATGCCAACTTCCACAAGCGATCTAAACTCCAATTACAACATATATCATTTTACTGGTAGAAGAGAACTTATTACAGAACTACACAGGGACCACGCACCCTAGGACAACCCGCAGGAGATACCCCTGCCCGCTTAGCCCCAACTGATATCTCCCCATACACTTCTGAGGACCATAACTATCACGCAGTCACTACACCTTCCTGCATCTGAACACAACCAACGCCTACCCTCGAGGCATCACAATACGCGGTAAGAACCTGAAGCTGATGGCAGAACTAACACTGGAGTGGTGGTCACAGAAAGCTCGAGCTTCTGGAAGCTCTACCCACACATGTCTGACCACATGGATACCCTCACTGGACACCACGTGTCCCAAGAATGCTACTGAACCGAGCCAAAAGTCACACTCGGAGAATTGGCATAGAGCCTTTCCTCCCTGAATACTTATAATGCCATCCTCAAATACAGAGTATGCTACTCCTGGCTACGCGAATATGCCAGGATGCCATCAATGAATACAATAGCAAGGAGTGCTAATACGGCTAGGATAGACCGTTAATCAAATACATGAATGCTACTGGGGCAATGATCAGCTCAAAAGACATCACCAGGAACTCATAACCCAATAGAAAAATCCGGTTCACTCCACAACTACTCAACATGAGAGGTCTTTCAACATAATCACAACTCAAGGCCATATACCAAATCGAGACAGAAAACAAACACTCAATAAATCTTACCACATTTCCAGCCAACCCTTTTGTCACAAATCATAGTCTGAACACATCTAACCATCAAATCACAACCACCACATAGGCATCTAGTCACCAATTCTCATTAATAAGAACAAAAATGGACATATAAGTCCCAAATACATGTGCCCACACAACGGAAATCTCAGCAATCAAGCCACATAATGAATTCGGCCTCAAGTCCTCCAGACTGTCCCATTACCAATATGCCAAAATCACATCTCATCCATGGAAGCCACAAGTCGTCGATGCACAACTGATACCAAGCGCTCTCATGCGCGTTCGAATACATGGAAGGAATTCAAGAGTTACGCTCTTGGCTGGATACAATGGAGTCGCACGATAAGAATTCAAGAATGTGAGATTTTTCCTAAGGGTTCCGCAGCCTTTCGAAGATAAGTACAGATGTCTCCGTACCGATTCGCAAGACTCTACTAAACATGCTAATGACCGGTGAGTCCTATGTAACCTAGCGCTCTGATACCAAATTGTCACGACCCCAAATCTAGGCTAGTCGTGATGGCACCTATCGTGGAACTAGGCCAGCCAAAACTACACTCAAATGATAATAAGCTTCCATTTACATCTTTATACTGATAGCTCATAAAGGTTTCCTTTCAACATTTATAAAACAGTTAAAGCTATACCGAATATTAATACAACCCCCGACAAACCGGAGTCACTGGTCATGAGCATCTACATAAAATATACAACTCAAAAGAAAGAAAATTCTATAATAGTAAGCAGGAGAGGGAGCAGGAATGCGGACGCATGCAGCTAATTCGCAACCTCCGAGAATCTCCGGAACAGATAGACAGCTTACCCTCCCCTAACACCTGGATCTGCACACAAGGTGTAGGGAGTAATGTGAGTACACCAACTCAGTAGTAATGAAAATAAATCAGGTCTCAGCAGCAAGAAACACATAAAATCAATGTCATTAATTCACAATATGCACAGTCTTTCTTTCCAACAGTATAACATAGGTATATGACATCATCATGCCTTAAAACCAACTTCAGAAAAATCCTTTGAAAAATGTATATTTTAAACAACTTCAACCCGAAAGATTAAGTATAAAAATGAATAAATCATAACGATGCCCTTCGGGCAAAATATGTTTCATAAGTTCAGAGTGAAAGTAGTAAGATCATAAGTAGCCCCTCGGGCAAAAACATGTATCATAATAAGCCCCTAGGGCATGCCTCACAGTCACTCATAATCAGCCCCTCGGGCATACCTCACCATCACTCATAATAAGTCACTCAGCACCTCACAGTCACTCATGCCTCCCAATCACTCGGCACTAGGCACTCAGCGCGCTCACTGGGGGTGTGTGCAGACTCCGGAGGGGCTCCTTCAGCCCAAGCGCTAATATCAAGCCACCTCGTGGCGTATCATAACCTCACAATCAGTCCCTCGGCCTCACTCAGCAGAACCTCCCATAAAGCCCCTCGTGCGAATCAGTAAAACAGTGTACTCGAAGTAGTGTAAATCAGGCTGAGTGAAATCATTAATAAATAGTGAGGAAAACAACAGTAAAAAGCCCCCAAGGGGTCTAAACAGATCGGCATGAGGCCCCAAACACGGGTTATAGCCCAAATGTTTCAACAATCTTTAGAACATAATTTAACATAAGGTTTAGAGTAAAATACGCAACTCAATAGTTGCCACGGAGAAGACCAAGTCCAATCCAAAAATCAGTGTGCGCCACATACTCGTCATCCGACATGTGCGCTATTCTAAAATCAGTGAGAAATACATAATCCGGGGTTTCATACCCTCAGGATAAGATTTATAACCATTACTTACCTCTACCGGGCCACAATACTAGACCGCCATGCTCTTGCCCCTCAAATTGGCTCCCGATTGCTCCGAATCTAGCCAAAACCAGTTTAACATTATTAATATATACCCAAGGAACTCAACCCAATCGAAAACTATCAATTTATACAAAAATCTCGAAATTCGGCAAAACCCGAACCCCGGGCCCACATCTCGGAATTCGATAAAATTTACATCACAAGAACCCTTATCCTCCCACGAATCCGTATATACCAAGAACATCAAAAGCGGACCATAATTGCCTACTAAAATTGCCTAAAGAAATTTCCAAATCTTTCCTCCCATTTTCCCAACTTTTTCTTACTTAAATCCTTCGATTTACAAGCCTAATCCGAACAAAATATCATGGAAACGACTTTAATAAGCCGGGAACTTACCTCCACTGAAGACCCACGAATTCTCTCTTCAAATATCCCTCAATTGAGCTCTAACCGCATGCAAAAATGATGAAATGAATAAAACTTCACGGAGGCTTCTTTTATATTGTTCTGCCCAGCAATTCCGCACCTGCGGACCTTTAATCGCACCTGCGGACTCGCACATGTTCCCAGGTGCGCACCTGCGCAATCCCACTAACGGACCAAATTCTCGCACCTGCGCAATCCCACTAACAGACCAAATTCTCGCACCTGCGACCCCTTCTCCGCACCCGTGGCTTCGCAAGTGCGGCCATCCCTTCGCACCTGCGGACTCCTCCTGCCTAGACTCCCTTCGAACCTGCGCGTGGACTTTCGTACTTGCAGCATCGCACCTGCGGCTACCAATCCGCAGGTGCGGCCAACACCAGAACTTACACCAGCAGCCATTTGCTGCAAATTTTACAAGTTCAAAACTTCACCAACCATCCGAAATCAATCCCGAGCCCCTCGGGGCCCCTACCAAATATACCAACACACCCCATAGCATTATTCAAACTTAGTCGAGCCTTCGAAACACCAAAAATAACATGAAAACACCAAAATTACATCAAATTCAAGCCTATGAACTTTGAAACTTCCAAATATCACCAACGACGCCGAAACCAACCAAAACACCTCCGATTGACCTAAAATTTTGCACATATATCCAAAATGACATTACAGACTTGTTCCAACTTCCGGAATTCCATTCCGACCCCGATAGCCCATTTTCCACTGCCGACCGGAAATTGCCAAAAACTAACTTTCGCCAATTCAAGCCTAATTCTACACCGGATATCAAAACTCCATTCCAAACACACTCCTAAGTCCCAAATCACCTAACAAAACCATCCGAGCCATAAAATCTGCATTCCGAGGTCGTTCACCAATAAGTCAACTATTTGGCTACCTTGAGAGACTAAATGCCTCAATTCTTACCATGACCACTCTGAACCCGAACCAACCGACCCAACACAAATAAATGAAGCTGAACCACATAAAATGCAGCAGAAACAGGGGAAACGGGGCTAAATTATCGGAACAACGGCCGGGTCGTTACATCCTCCCCCACTTAAACATACGTTCGTCCTTGAACGTGCCAAGAGTTGCTCTCCAACACCATCAAACTGTTATGTAGCTTACCGTGCACATACCCGGGGGTGATCCCACTTCACCCTATGCCATATAGGTCCAATAGCACAATACCGTTGAAATTTCAAAATCCAAATCCTGACCCATAAACCTTAGAACCAAATTCCCACTTCTGAAATAATATACATGATCAAAATTTCCATAACTATAAACTGAACAAGTCTGAACATGCTGAATCAAGTCATATACGCACCCCAGATGGAATCACATAATACACCGCGGGACTCAAACACTCATAGCGATAACTCTTAACCACAATAACTGCTCAGAACAACCCAATACCGGTACATAACCTCTTATTAGGAAATGCCTCACTCTAACACTTCCATATACTGCTGATGATGAAAGAAGCACGTAGAAACTATCAACCATTCGTCTGATCAGTCAGACATGAAGCTCCCCTTCCCAAACAGGAATTATAGCAGATTTCTAAGCCGACTCCTGATATTTATCCTTCAAACTATGCTGTAGAAAATTATGAAAATGTTCTGTCTTTGTCCAATGACCTCTTCTCATCCATCACGACCACCCTTAAGACATGACACATCGATACAATTCGAAGCCAAAACCTGTGCAACTCGTGCACTTAACAGCAACATCCCAATGCAACCAAATTATATAAAAGATCCACACGAGAGGACTATCCTGCCATTAACAATTACCACAACAATATCATGTTAACAGCCTGGCACACACCGTAAAAATCAAAACACACGAATACAGTACTAAAGGTCATAACCCTACATAGCACCGCTATACTTTGCGATCTCATCCAATCGCTCGTCCACTTGAAATATTTCAAGACATCTTGCCCAAAATCAATAACCATTCGAAATTCGACATCAAGTACTCAAAGTGCATTTCCATAACCACGGGAGAAAACCGGAGGATACCATGCCACCCGAAATAGAAGGTATATAACCAACACGTCTCAATCCCGCAACACCCAATTACTTACCTTACTCAAATCCAGCTACGAAGCCCAATTAGAACCGCACCATATGTTTATATAACCAATAATCACCACTCCTCGCGACACCGAAGGGTAACTCATAGATCACTCTAGAACATGAATAAACTCAATCACAATCGAATGGCACATTCCTCAATAATAGAAATCCGCAACCAACAATTCCGACCCGGTGCAGAAGACACACCCATATTAGCCTACCAATAACCTTAATTTAACTCTGGTCACCCATAACAGATAGATAACTTACCGAAAAGTTCACAATGACGGGATCATGGTACATACTAACATCTGACTAGCTCAGCTTGCATCTTCCCAGTTCACTACCAGAAAAATAACCTGTTTATGAGAACTCTCAGTCTCGAAGTCCATGAAGCGCACGGATTACTATATCTGATCTCAAATCCACCGCTCGAATACATGACACATCCCAAATACTCAATCATTCCACGTGGAATGCCCCTATAATTCTTCCGTGTTAGCAACCAACCTTGAATATCAACAGTCGATCCAACAATAGGGTGCCGCAATACCAATGAAGTACCCTTTACTCAAACACATTGCTCTTTCTGAAATATATACCCTCATCAAGTCCCACCAATTAGTGATATCATCTACCTAGTCATCTGAAATTGGCCATGCGGCCTGAGAAGTTATGACCTTCCTTCCAGAACCGAACCGTGACCTCACATATGCAAATCTCAACTCTACCCAACATACCATGCGCGCCATGCCAACCTAGGGAAAATACGGGAACTCCATGGTCCCTTCTAAGACACAAGCAACTACGTACCCAACTAGCCAAGAACTTCCATTTGATCCCATTTAGAAGCAAATTCAATACATGTCAAAAGAAAATATGCACCCTTAATCGGGGTAAAAACCATCAGGAATTATCTGTAATCCCATTTGCACATCACCAAACCATCAGGACTGAATTCTTCTAACTCAACCAAGCTACACAGGCCACCAAAAATCAAAGAGCGTTGCTAAGAAACACCCGAAAAAACTCGTCACCTCATGAACACCCAAGAACTAATTGTATCCCTTACCATGCCGATCTGACCTACTACCAAGTTGCCCTATTTACCCAAGTTCCTTCTGAATTACCTTCAAATTGATACTTCTCCCTGCCGTAATACCACAATATTCAACCCAAACTCACCACACGCGACCCAAGCACAAAAACATACCGTCTAAGGCTCATAAGACGCCGAATACTCTCTCCAATATCCCCAAAAGTACAACATTCAAAATACTTACCCTGAAGAGACTTTCTGCGAATCTAAATCCATTACCTTCACCTTCCTGATACCGATATGTAGAATCCATGATGATATAGAAATACCATAAGTCTTGACATCCTCTAACGTAAATCTTCACCACAATGACCATTTAGACAGAATCGACCTGACCCGTTTGCACACTGTCATACTAGAAAAGTAATCCACTCACTTGAAGCCACAAGAAAATTCATACACTGCACACACTACACCTTTTACAATTTACACTAAATCATTCAATAGAACCCAATTACCCCAACAGAGTACATTACAACCTATATCTTCCCATTACTCGTGACATTCCCAGACCGCACACCTGTAGGTCATAACTGATTTACCAATATACCTCGAACTGAAACTAATACCACACATAATGGTGCAATCAACTTATCATTAACAGACTCCCCCACTTGGCTCAAAGCCAACGATCGAGACAAAGAATAACTCACAATGTCCATAATAACTGTCACGCCCCAAAATTGAGGGACGAGACCGGCGCCTAACCGAATGAACCCGGTCAAGCAAACCTGATTTGCCTTTCCTATCCCACGCGTTACCCCGTGATTTCAATATACATTATTCATGTGGAATAGCCATTTATAAAAGCATAAACTTACTACTTGAATTCATTTCTACTTTTTATCATTACCAACATATGAAACCAAATACTTGCAAAATACATACAACATTTACCAACGTGGATCACGATTTCGAACCGTACCCTTACTTACCCAAAATACATATGTACACTACCCACATTGTGTCTACGGAGCCTCTACGAATACTAGAAACATAACATTACATGCCGGCAACAAGGCCCCGACTATACCTTACAATACACAATAAACTCAAAAGAAGGTGGCATGAACCACACATGGCCCCGAGAGGAAGTGGGGCTCACCAATGCAACTGACGGAATGGAGAGGAGGCACTACGGTCGGTGGGCTGAATTACCTACTATGGAACCACCTACAATCATCATAAGAATGTAGCGCCCCCGGCAAAAGGGACGTCAGTACATTTGAATTGTACTGGTATGTATGAACAAACTTTACTCTAAGTAAGATCAGCAATGCACAGATAAGAGACGGTAATAGAATCAGCAAGCATTGCACAGAAACAGAAACAATCAAAATCACAAGTTCCACATATTCCCCTTTTTCCTTTCCATCAACACCATATTCACAGAGAATTTCATCGTAAGGACACAATCTCAGTACAACCAATCACCCATACGATATCAAGTCACAACAGATCATTGCCCAAAACACGAGTCAAAATAAGACATTTCCACAATCAGTGTGGTATGACTGAATCAACCACAATTCCTATTTATCATATCATTTTACAGCTCTTAGCACTTAATCATGTTCACATACTTGAGTTCGCTACCAATCTTTCATATCGGCACATTAGGGTACTTAACCAACCTTACACATGGAAAAACATTCACAAGTAAATCACCTTTCCACAATTTCGAATAGCAAATACATGAATTTTAGCTAGACGGTCAGAGAGTAGGGCATCATGCCTCAATATATTTAGAATACCCAATTTTGCACATACTCAGACAATTAACACGAAACAAATCAAACAATACACAACCAAGAGACAGTACTATAACCAATCAATCAATGCACGTGGAAATAAACAACCAACATCAAACAAGATGCACAATCTCTCCTTTTTCCCTTTCAACATCATCATATTCAAGAGCTCATAGATTTTCATTTTAGTAATGATATCGATCACATTTCATCCTTATTACCTCGGCCACCTTTATTACCTCACACCTTATGAAGTTTATTGCTTTGTGTTGCGGCGCGCAGCCCGATCCTTCTGACAATCATATTTCACAACAGCAACCACAAACAATTACATCACATGAATTATCCTTTCAAGGAATACAATTTCATATTAACAACTCATTTAATTGGGCCCAAGGCCCCACAACATTTATCAAGTAGAAAATTCCATGAACACGGTACTGCCACATTTGCTCAATTCAGTTACATTATTTCATAATACTCCTTTCATTATTTTTCCACTTATGGTTTTTAACTATTTCACACATTCCCACATAAGGTGAACATACCACATATTCAAACCCAACAAGAGGATTCTATGAAGGTTAAAGTTAGCCATACATACCTCAAAGAGCTTTTCCATAGGTTTATACAATACACCAACACCTCTAGCCATAACAATCTATAAGGAGATAGCGGAAATTGATTAATAATTAGGAAGATTACCCATGGTATAGCTCTCTTAGGAATTTCATCAAACACCTAGCATGTGAAGTAGACTACAAGGTTTAGAAATGGCAATCTCTTCTTCCTTCACCCAATTTTTAACATGAACTACCCAAATTAGTTCTTTAATAGCACATACTACAACTTAGTCCCACATGCATGGCCTATTTCTAACCCTCACAACATATTTGAACACTTAACTTCTTGCATGAAATTTTTGGAAGTAGAACTTACCCGGAAGATAGTGAGCTAGAGATTAGCAAGCTTGATTCTTGAGGATTTGTGCAAGATTGATGATTAGGAGGCTAGGTTCCCTCTTTCTCTCTCTAAAATGCTCTCACCTCTCTCTAGATTTAGTGTAAAAATAGTCCCAAATGAAGCCCCAAAGCTTATTTATCAAAGTGGGTTCGGATATGAAAAGTTCCAAAAATGACCCCCGAAGTCAATTATGCTATAGCATAATCGACAACATAATCAACTATGCTATAGCATAATCAGCATGTGGGCAGCATAATCATTATGCTATAGCATAATCGACAGCATAATCAACTCTGCTATAGCATAATCAACATCCGACATCATAATGGTTTTCCCGATTCTGCCCCATTATGCGACACAAATGCGGTCCGCATAGTCGTTTCGCGATCGCAAAAATGGTCGCAAATCTAGCCTTTGGTAATTTGATAATAACTTTGTGTAGGAATGAACAATTGACGAACGGTTTGAAGCGTTCGAAACTAGACTCAAATACCTTTCATTTGATAGGTTATTCATCACATAATACCTTATATATAAGTAGATATGCTCGTTCAAAGTGTGGACTAGTGCAAGTACCTTTGGAATTTTAGCCTATTATGAAATTTTCCCACTTGGCTTGGACTTAGGCCTCTCCTTGGACCCTACCTTACTTATTATATGACTCATACATTTATTCACCACATCCCATTCATTTTCATCATATTTAAAGCACATAAAATATTATAATTAGTCTACCTGACACCCCGAATTCTATATTGCTTAGCAAAATTTTCCGGGGTCTTACAATAACACCACCTGTCTAACAGCTCAAGTCTTCTGCAAAACTCGCATTCACCATTACAATAGTCACGCCAACTTCCACAAGCGATCTAAACTCCAATTACATTATATATCATTTTACTGGGACCACACACCCTAGGACAACCCTAGGACAACCCGCAAGAGATACCCCTGCCCGCTTAGCCCCAACTGATATCTCTCCATACACTTATGAGGACCATAACTATCATGCAGTCACTAGACCTTCCTGCATCTGAACACAACCAACGCCTACCTTCGAGGCATCACAATACGCGGTAAAAACCTAAAGCTGATGGCAGAACTAACACTGGAGTGGTGGTCACAGAAATCTTGAGCTTCTGGAAGCTCTACCCACACATGTCTGACCACATGGATACCCTCACTGGACACCACGTGTCTCAAGAATGCTACTGAACCGAGACAAAAGTCACACTCGGAGAATTGGCATAGAGCCTTTCCTCCCTGAATCCTTATAATGCTATCCTCAAATACTGAGTATGCTACTCCTGGCTACTCGAATATGCCAGGATGCCATCAATGAATACAATAGCAAGGAGTGCTAATACGGCTGGGATACACCGTTAATCAAATACATGAACGTTACTGGGGCAATGATTAGCTCAAAAGACATCACCATGAACTCATAACCCAATAGAAAAATCCTCTTCACTCCACAACTACTCAACATGAGAGGTCTTCCAACATACTCACAACTCAAGGCCATACACCAAATCGAGACAGAAATCAAACACTCAATAAATCTTACCACATTTCCAGCCAATCCTTTTATCACAAATCACAGTCTGAACACATCTAACCATCAAATCACACCCACCACATAGGCATCTAGTCACCAATTCTCATTAATAAGAACACAAATGGACATATAAGTCCCCAACTACATGTGCCCACACAACGAAAATCTCAGCAATCAAGCCACAGAATGAATCCGGCCTCAAGTCCTCCAGACTGTCCCATTACCAATATGCCAAAATCACATCTCATCCATGGAAGCCACAAGTCGTCGATGCACAACTGATACCAAGCGCTCTCGTGCGCGTTCGAATACATGGAAGGAATTCAAGAGTTACGCTCTTGGCTGGATACAATGGATTCATACGACAAGAATTCAAGAATGTGAGGTTTTTCCTAAGGGTTCCGCAGCCTTTCGAACATAAGTACATACGTCTCCGTACCGATCTGCAAGACTCTACTAAACCTGCTCATGACCGGTGAGTCCTATGTAACCTAGCGCTCTGATACCAAACTATCACAACCCCAAATCTAGGGCAGTGGTGATGACGCCTATCGTGGAACTAGGCCAGCCAAAACTACACTCAAATCATAATAAGCTTCCATTTGCATCTTTACTATACTGATAACTCATAAAGGTTTCCTTTAAACATTTATAAAACAGTTAAAGCTATACTGAATATTAATAGTAATTAAGAGAGGGAGCAGGACTGCGAACGTATGCAGCTACCTCGCAACCTCCGAGAATCTCCGGAACAGATAGACAACTACCCTGCCCTAACACCTGGATCTGCACACAAGGTGCAGGGAGTAATGTGAGTACACAAACTCAGTTGTAATGAAAATAAATCAGTTCTGAGCAGCAAGAAACACATAAAATCAATGTCATTAATTCACAATATGCACAACCGTTCTTTCCAACAGTATAACATAGATATATGAAATCACCATGCCTTAAAACCAACTCCAGAAAAATCCTTTGAAAAATGTATACTTTCAACAACTTCAAACCGTATGCAAATGAATAAATCATAACGAGGCCCTTCGGGCAAAACATGTTTCATAAGTTCAGAGTGAAAGTAGTAAGATCATAAGTAGCCCCTCGGGCAAAAACATGTATCATAATCAGCCCCTCAGGCATGCCTCACAGTCACTCATAATCAGCCCCTCGGGCATACCTCACCATCACTCATAATCAGTCACTCAACACCTCACAGTCACTCATGCCTCCCAATCACTCGTCACTTGGCACTCGGCACTCGGTGCGCTCACTGGGGGTGTGTGCAGACTCCGGAGGGGCTCCTTCAGCCCAAGCGCTAATATCAAGCCACCTCGTGGCATACCATATCCTCACAATCAGTGCCTCGGACTCACTCAGCAGAACCTCTCAAAAAGCCCCTCGGGTGAATCAGTAAAACAGGGTACTCGACCCAAAACATCATTTTTAAATCTCAAAGTAGTGTAAATCAGGCTGAGTGAAATCATCAATAAATAGTGAGGAAAACAACAGTAAAAATCTCCCAAGGGGTCTAATAGATCGGCACGAGGCCCCAAACACGACTTATAGCCAAAATATTTCAACAATCTTTAGAACATAATTTAACATAAGGTTTAGAGTAAAATATGCAACTCAATAGTTGCCGCGGAGAGGACCAAGTCCAATCCAAAAATCAGTGCGCGCCACATACTCGTCATCCGACATGTGCGCTATTCTAAAATCAGTGAGAAATACGTAGTTCGAAGTTTCATACCCTTAGGACAAGATTTATAACCATTACTTACCTCTACCGGGCCACAATACTAGACCGCCATTCTCTTGCACCTCAAATTGGCTCTCGATTGCTACGAATCTAGCCAAAACCAGTTTAACATTATTAATATATACCCAAGGAACTCAACCCAATCGAAAACTATCAATTTATACAAAAATCTCGAAATTCGGCCAAACCCGAGCCCCGGGCTCACATCTCAGAATTTGATAAAATTTACATCACAAGAACTCTTATCCTCCCACGAGTCCTTATATACCAAGAACATCAAAATCGAACCATAATTCCCTACTAAAATTGCCAAAAGAAATTCCCAAATCTTTCCTCCCATTTTCCCAACTTTTTCTTACTTAAATCCTTCGATTTACAAGCCTAATCCGAACAAAATAGCATGGAATGACTTTAATAACCCGGGAACTTACCTCCACTGAAGACCCACAAATTCTCTCTTCAAATTGTCCTCAATTCAGCACCAACCGCATGCAAAAAAGGTGAAATGAATAAAATTTCACGGAGGCTTCTTTTATATTGTTCTGCCCAGCAATTCCGCACCTGCGGACCTTTAATCGAACCTGCGGACTCACACCTGCGGTCCAGGTGCGGTGCCAGGTGCGCACCTGCACAATCGTACTAACGGACCAAATTCTAGGACCTGCGACCCCTTCTCCGCACCTGCGGCTTCGCAGGTGCGGCCATCCCTTCGCACCTGCAGACTCCTCCTGCCTAGACTCCCTTCACACATGCGCATGGACTTTCACACCTGTGGCATCGCACCTGCATCTACCAATCTGCAAGTGCGGCCAACACCAGAAATTACACCAGCAGCCATTTGCTGCAAATTTTCGAAGTTCAAAACTCCGCCAACCATCCGAAATCAATCCCGAGCCCTCGGGGCCCCTACCAAACATACCAACACACCCCATAGCATTATTCAAACTTAGTCGAGCCTTCGAAAATCCCAAAAACAACATGAAAACACCAAAATTACATCAAATTCAAGCCTATGAACTTTAAAACTTCCAAATATCGCCAACGACGCCGAAACCAACCAAAACACATCTGATTGACCTGAAATTTTGCACATATATCCAAAATGACATTACAGACCTGTTCCAACTTCCAGAATTCCATTCTGACCCCGATAGCCTATTTTTCACTGCCGACCGGAAATCGCCAAAAACTAACTTCGCCAATTCAAGCCTAATTCTACACCGGGCATCAAAACTCCATTCCGAACACACTCCTAAGTCCCAAATCACCTAACGAAACCATACGAGCCATAAAATTCGTATTCCGAAGTTGTTACCAATAAGTCAACTCTCAGTTGACTTTCTCAACTATTAGGCTACCTTGAGAGATTAAATGCCTCAATTCTCACCATGACCACTCTGAACCCGAACCAACCGACCCAACACACATAAATAAAGCTAAACCACATAAAATGCAGCAGAAACGGGGGAAATGGGGCTAAACTCTTGGAACGACCGGCCATGTCGTTAAATTAAATCAAGAAATTCTTTTGAAATTATTTGTGATACGATTTTGTAATTATTTATTGGAAGTAAAATGCTAGATAATTTAGACAAAATATAAGAAAATTATGAAAAAATACCAATCGTATTTAATGCATGATTTTGAAGGTACATATGCAATTTTAAAAATATTTTGGGAAAATTTGGGTATCAACAACAATTGGTCGCATTATGATTCTTCTATAGTAAAATCAATTATGATGTCCACAAAACGATTCTGATATAGCACAATTACACCACATGATTTACTTTGGGGGTCATTTTTGAAAATTTTCATATCCGATCCAATTTTGATATAAGGCCTTAGGGGGTCATTTTAGACAGTAAAAATCTGATTTTTTTTAGAGAGAAGAGATCTATCTTAGAGAGAGAAAGAGAAGACCTAACTGTTTTGTTCATCAATTTCTGCTCAAGGCTTGGAGATTCACAAGATCTTCATCTAATAGGTAAGATTCTACTATGTAGCCCTAAATATTGGGATTTGGATTAAAAGTAGGTCACGAAAAGAATAATTCTTGGGTGTGAGAGTATTATGCACACATATAAGTACAACGCATGTTTATGGAACGTTTGTTGAGCTCAAATGGGTAAAGATTTGGTTGTGAAGTGAAGGAAATTTTGTGGAAGAACCTTGTAACCAATTTGCACACCTAGTGTTTGCTGAAAAGTTTAAGTGAGGTAAACCCATGAATATCTTCCTAATTATGGTTTACTTTTGTTATCTGTCCAAATAGATTGAAGTTGCTACAATTTCCAGAATGTCGTAGTAATGTAAGTAAATCTCAAGAAAGGTATGTTGGCTAAACTTCTCTCTTAGAATTGAATTCCACGGTGTTCATGAAATTTATGTAAGTCCCGAGCTGTTCATTATAAAATTGGCTATTCCGAATAAGCTAGTGTTGAAAGATATATGTTCAATATGTATTCCGAGTAAGCAAAGTGTCGAGAGTTATGTATTGAAAACGTGTTCCAAATGTTCCTACCGTGTTATGTTATCTTTTGGGGAAGTGTTCAAGAATTATATGTGTATTAAAATGCTATTTCTTTGAGTCTCATTTCAAATGAAGGTTATGATTCGAAATTCTGTGAGAAAATCTCAATATGCTTAAGACACTTAATTTCTCATATGTGTACCTAAAGTCTTGATTGAAAATGTCTTATTATTGATAAAATATAAAGATGTTTGGAAGTGAAATAAATGAGTAGGGGATATATAGTGTGGAGAACGTGCCAAGAAATAAAGTTGTATTTTTTGACAACGGTGCCGATGAAATGAAATGATCGATGTGAGAAAGGTTACGAAATGAGCCTTGATTCAAGTGTTTTAAGTGACATAGAAAAAAGATTTGCCTAAAAGCTTATGTACTCATGCCATGCCTAAATTTTGTTGTTTAACTAATGATATGTCATGTAAGTATTCCCAACGTGTTCTGAGCTCTTACATATTCATGACTTGAAATTGTATAATTTCCTCTTTGAGGAAAAGTATTTCAAGAATAAATGGTGTGTTAATGGTTTATGATTTTAACTTGCGCTTCGATTACCAATCATTTTACTCCATTTATTGGAAAGAAATATATTGTGTTTAAAGTCTTCATTTATAATGAACTTAAAGTTGTGATTTTCGAAATATTCTATATATTGATATTTATGATGACTACCCATGAAAGGAACGAAATGTAAGTGTGAAATATGAAATACGTCCATTGTGCCATGAAAGAAGAATTATAAGTATGGCCCAGAGAGCCAATAAAATAATGATGTTTTAAGTAGTTAAAAGTACCATTGAAGATATATACGATATGAAAGGTAATGAGGTAAATGAAATATGTTTTCATGTTTCCTTTGTATGCAAATTAAATATGTTTTTCCCTTTATTAGGGATGAGGTTGATGTGATAAAGTTATTCCCCTTATTTGGGATGAGATTGATAATAGAAAAGGATGACGTCTCAAAAGAGATGTCCTAGCCGATCGAGTCGTGATTGAACTCCATGTTGCACACATGGTGGTGACTATATTGAAAATTGTAACTCAAATTGTGATTGTGGTTGATGTCTCACATGAGACACCCTAGCCGATCGGGTCGTGATCGGACTTCATACCGTACACATGGTGGTGATTGTGTTGTTGTTATTGAAGTTGTAATTGTGGTTGATGTCTTCAAATAAGACGGCCTAGCCGATCGGGTCGTGATTAGACTTCGTGCTTGATTCACGGCGGTGTATTTGCATAGAGATTGTGATTGTGGTTGAATTCTTCCAATAAGACGGCCTAGTCGATCGGGTCGTGATCGGACTCCGTGCTAAATTCACGGTGGTATTGTGAAGTTGGTTACGATGTGTGTATATTGTGAACAATGGTATCGTGAACATTGGTATTGTGAAAAGTGGTACTGTGAACTATGGAGAATCGGAACAAAAGATCTTCTAACCAAAAATAATATTATCTTCATATTTTGATTATCAGCTTCACCATCTTATTTTCATATTCTGGAAAATTGTTATGTTTTAACTTAGCCTTTGGATATCATTGATTGTTTCTTGTTGTTTGCATGGTTTCCCCTTTCTTAGATCGGCATTCTATTTTGAAAGAGAACATTTAGTCATACATACTAGTGTTATTCGACGGTACTAACGTTCCTTTTGTCGAGGGCGCTGCATCTTTAATGGATACAAGTGGGTCCAAAACAGGCGGCATTGATTAGTGATAGCAGTACACTCTTTTCCCAGCTGACTTGGTCAGCCATAATTCACTTCGGGGTCATGTATCATTTGTTCCTCATGTATTGTGTTTGAGGTATAGACGGGGCCTTGTTGCCGGCACTATCATAGTTCTCTGGTGTATCTGTTAGAGGCTTCATAGACATAGTGTGGGTTGTGTACATGTGTTGCGAAAGTCAAATTGTCATGATGTATTCGAATCACTTGTTCCACGTCCGCTATGAAAGTGTATGTATTTTGAGACTAAAAAATTGAGTTAATAATGGAAATGGAAATTGAGGTTGTTAATAAAATCCCCTTGGTGTATAATTAATGAGATATATTCTCTCTTTATTCATGGATGAATTTGGGTAGAAGGAAATCTAATAGGCTTGCTCGACCAGGTTCACTTGGTTAAGCGCCAATCGCGCTTCTCGAGTTCGGGGTGTGACAAACTTGGTTTCAGAGCCTAAGGATTTAAAGTGTCCTAGGATATCTCGGAGTCGTGTCTAGTTGATCCTTTCTTATTTGTTTGTTATCGACCACATCTATAAGGAGGAGGCTACTCGGACATAGGAATATCACCTTTATTTGATACTCCATATCGTGCGATAGAGATCTATATAGGGAGCTAATTTTCTCGTTATGTCTTATTTTCAAGACGAGTAATCCAAGAGTTTGAAGCAGTAAGCATGGAATGACCCCACCATTGAATCTGAGGGGGATTGCATAAGGTTTTGTTAGGAGAATGTATCTAGCCATGGAGGGATCAGAAGAACTTGTCGCTAAGGGGAGTACCCTTGTTCCTATTAATGTCATTGCTCCACCAGATCATGTGGTGAGAGCACCTAAGAAACAAAAGAAGGTTGTTGGTACCAATAAGCTGGAATGTTGATTTGCTAGAAGCACCACTTGGGTTTATGTTGGGTCACTCTTGAAATATGTTATGGTTGTGGAAAGAGGGAGTAGATGAAGAACAAATTCCCTAGATTGGATACACCCATCCCGGTCTACCCGTTATGCGGGAAGGCATATTTTTGCATCGTGTTGTGAGTATGCTCAGTAGTGTGTTAGAGGTGTAAGGCTGGTAAATTCAAAGGCCTACATAGAAACACAGTATAGAGATTGTTACTCCCGCTATAAAGGCTTGGAGGAAGAATAATGTGAATGTTTATGATGCATGCAAAAAGGGTAAGTATCATGTTAGTGAGGCGAGTTAGTATAACAGACCTCATCCCCGTTGCGTAAAGTATAGGAGATGTCATTCAGGGATATGTCAGTATGGCACCAACGTATGTTATGGATGTGGAGTCGGGGGGCATCGATTAAGTTATTGCCCTATCAACCTAATGTAACCAAGTAAGTCACTCCCTAGTACATCATTATGAACAATGCAAAATTTTCCTTATTGTATATGTACATCCATATTGAAGAGCCTTCATGGACATGGTCTTAACCAAAACACTGAATCACAAAATATTGAATATACCTACTCTTTGAATAAGACACAATATTCGTGAAGCCTCTTGATCACAATTCTCTTATTTACGAGCTCTTGTGGATTTGAGTTCTATAATTATTTCCTTGAATTGAGTTATAACTCTAGGATTAATACTCCCCACTTTCTTTCTAAAATTCTCAACAAGAGACTGTACCTGCTGATTTCTTATAGAAACTTTTGATTCGAAAGAATAACATCTACTCACTTCTGCCTATGCATGCACCATTGTAAAGTTTACTTATGTGGTATCGAATCCAATGTAAGGCATCCTAGTGTTGAGACCCTTCTTAAGCCACTCTCACATGGTTTGAACAAGCACTTTACTCCTTTGTGATTATTATCATGAACTATTTTCACTGTCGAGTAACACGAGAGCATATCTCAGCACCTATAATATGTGTACATGTCAATTGAAGGGGGTCACTTGTCCGCATAAAGTTTCTGAAAAATTTGAGATTTATCAAAAATTCGTCACAGGAAGATTTTTTGTTGTCCCATCTCAATATGACTTTCATGTCCACCTAAATCGTCTCACAATAAGTAGCTCACTTTGTTCCTAGTACTGTGGTTTCCCATGAAGTGGCCAACTATTACAGCTTTAGAGTTATTATGGCAGAAACGTGTCTAGCACATAGCAAAAAGTTCATCTCTCTAACCAATACATGATTTCATTCCAATATTAAAAATTCTTAGCTATGTGGTTTCACTCGTAAAAGGTTGAAATTAGATGCTTTCAGATTTTGGCACATATCATGAGCATATTGATTTGAAAGAC